>WBNM01038529.1:0-15375 GCA_013399055.1 Ramphastos sulfuratus
GCTGAAGCCACAGGCTATTGGGGAGCTAATGTTCTTCTAACCACAGGAACCTGGAGCCTTATGCAGCAAGTGGCCTTCTGGGCTGGTGTAGGGAAACACTTTGTATTAACTGGACATGTGAGCAATCCAACCTGTGCTAACTGCTAATTGTAAGCTGAAGTTTCACAGTCTACATGAAGGGTCATCTGGAGAGCAAGGACACCAGCTACAGCAGCCTGCAGAACTGAACAACAACAGGAGATTCAAACCAAAACAAGGACTCTCGAGAAGCAACTGAACAGATAACGATGGGCCAATCACTTAGTGCCCTCACAGCTCGCCCCTTAATAATTTGAACCAATTGCCTGGCAATGAACTAACCCTCATAGTCTGTTAAAAAGTATATAAGGGCATATTCATATTCAATAAACGAGCAATCTTGGATGTATCATATTGATATCAGCTTGTCTTCTCATCTTGCATCATCCTCCACCCCATCCCTAGCGATCCCGGGCGTTGTGTGGCTCCGCCACATCTGGTGACCCCGCAACAGGCTGGGGGCTTTGATTCAAAGGAGCGAGGAGAGCCTCTAGCTCTGAGGGGAGGGATTAATCAAGTAACGAAAAATGTGCAAAAGGCAGCTTGTTTGCAGATGGTGTATAATCACGAACTAAAACATCACATTTCGAATCACCACTTTCTCTCTTGGTGGACCCAAAGTGAATGATTCCTCTGGTCAGGGGACTTTCCAATTCTCTCAAAATAAAAGGTATTCAGCTCCAAAAGGAAATAGCTGACACTCCACTTGCTACAAGGATGCAAGCTGCCCTGAGGGAAAATTTAACACCCAGGGGAACCCAGCCTGACTTGAAGCCATAGACATGGGAAGAGGTGGCAAGAGAGTTATGAGATTATGCCAGGTAGTACGGGGTGCCTGAGGAAGTTCAAAAGCCTGAGACTTCCGTAAGCTCACTGAAAATGGCCAGGGTGATTTACTAATCACTGTCATGGGGCCAAGACAAATTGCTATCACATTTTTAGTGGATACACACCGGGGCTCAGGTCCCAGCTGTTAAAACAAAGGATGCTGTTGGCTAGGGATTTGTGCTTTCCAAACAGAGACTGCTTGTAGCAGATGCTCTGGGCAAAGTCCACTCGCAGGCATTAGTAACTGTCAGGTTGCGTTTGCCGAGGGAAGATGAGGACACAAAGATGTCAATGTTTGTGGGAGAATTCCCAATTAACCTCCAGGGCTTGATGTTTAAAGAGGGAGGACCTGAACCAACAACAAAGGGCTAAAACGGTCCTTCAGCTCTCCAGTAACAAACTGCTCCCCCACCCCCATCTGCCTCCACCCCCATATCTGGCTGATGGTAATATATTTTCTGTACTTCTCCTGTTTTCTCTCTGTTGTTCCCTCTCTCTCTCCCTCTGTTTTGTTCAATTTTATCCTTTAATAAATAGTTTTCTGGTGATATATGGTCTCGCTTGCACGTTAATTTCACAGCATGGAAATCTGTAAGAACAGATCTTGCTGCTCTGGACAGAGATATTGTTAATCTCTGTTCTCTGGACCTTGACAGTAGGAAGGAAGTGAATGNTATAGTTCTCAACCTACACTTGTCTCATATGGCTTTGGGACAAGCAAAAGGGAAGAAGACTGAGGTGTTGGACATGAAATGCATACAGGGTAAAGCATGGAACTAGTGTACATGTGTGTACTCAGCGCTGGTTAGGCTTCACCTTGAGTACTATGTCCAGTTCTGGGTATCTCAGTTTAAGGAAGATGTTGAGGTGCTTGTGACATGCGAAGAATAAAACCTTATAACCCAAAAGGTTATAAAGCAGGCATGTTTATTAAGCGCGCTGGTGCACAAAGGATCTCTCCACCAAAGAACGTGCACACCCCGGGTCCCAGCCTTGCGGTTTATACGTTGTTACTCATTACATATTCAGGAGAGTTGCAAGAAAGTTTACACATATACAAAGTACTTTTGTGAGGTGTTTTATATCTGCCCATCCACAGTCCTTATCTTTTACACAGGGCTGCTACCCTGGTGGTGTTCACTGGGGTCCTAGAGATGAAGGTGACAGCCTTCCTTATGCTGCCCTCTTGGACGGGTTCTGCACTTTAGCCACAACAAGAACAAGAAAAGCACAGAGGGACCATCAGGACTGGAGTCTGGAACCCTTGCACCATTGGCAGCTATAGGCCTCTTCCCCTTTTCTCTCTTCACTTTACTTTTCCTCTTTCTCCTCTCACTCTTCTCTACCTATTATGGCCAAACAATAAAGTTTTACTGCTGACTGAAGTAAATCCCTTTGAGGTTAGTCTTCTGTGTTTTGCCCTTTGAGATAACACCAATGAACCACCACAAGTCCACTGTTCAGACTGTGACACTGAGTTAAACTTCAGCATTCATCATATATAGAAGTGAGAGTAGTTTTTGAAATGGAAAGAATTTTGCCACACTAGCAATCTCCATTGCTCTGATTTCCTGCCAGCATAGGGGCATCCCCAGTAGCAGTATTGACAGCTTTAGCATAGCCATTTTGTACTATTACCTCTGTGAGTGAAAGTTTTTAAATATCATTGTCATGGGTTGAGTTGAATCTACTCCAGTTATTCATACCATGCTGCATTAATGCCAGCTTCAAATATGAAAGTACTGGCTGGAGTGGAGTATTATGGTCTTCGAAGTTCAGATTTTAACATAGGAGGCTTCCTATTCCGATTGTTGCTTCTGAGTTCTGAGGTTTTGGGTGTTGGCTTTTTCCACAGACACGGCGGTGAGAAAACACTGGTTTTCTTTTATGTTGTTTTCTGCCCCCCCTGTATTTAACTGCACTTCTGCAAATAGACTAAACTAAGGTAATCATGAATTGTATTGTTAATTACATTGCTTGCTAAGGTAATTATGCATTGCAATATTAAACTTCTATCTCTTTATCTCAATCCCAACTTTTGTGTGTTACTTTCTCCTGCATATCTGCTTTGGGGGAGCAGGCAAATTACTGATGGGTGCATTAACCCATTACAATCATAATAATTTCTGCTATTCATGGTTATTATGCCCTTAGAAAGCACACTAGGAGAAGGTTGCAGCAACAGAATGCAAACTTTATAAATGCTTAGGTAGTCAAATAATCAAATCATAGAATGGAAGGTTGGAAGGGACCTCAAAGATCATCTAGTTCCAACCCCCTGCCATAGGTAGGGACACCTCCCACTAGTAATGAGGGTAAAGTTCTGCTGCCATTAAAGGTAGGGTGTTAGGACCAGATATCACACTGAAGCTGATCTCTCTTCCTGCATCTGAGCTTCATGTCACAGACCAAATGGTAGAACCTACAAGAAATAAAGAAATTTATTGAAATTTAGTAAGTATTGTCATGTAACAATAACAATAATAAATCAAACTAATGTTGTGTTTAGCACTCATTATTTCAGATGATCAGTTTTAGCCCTCACAACACCCCAATGAGATAAAGAAGCATATTCATGTGAAGAGAATTAAAAAATGGCTAAAATAACTCTCCTTTTTTTTTTTTTTTTTTTTTTTTTTTTTTTTTTTTTTTTTTTTTTCTTGATTTTTTTTTTTTTTTTGTAATCTCAGGATTATAGTTCTTTGTGTTTTACCCCAGAAAGTTGTATGTTGTAATAGCAAAATTACACATGAAGACATGTACTTGAGTAGGTGATCGGGGAAAAAACAAAAGGTAAAAGAGACAGAAGACTGAAAGTATGAATGCTGGCCTTACTATGTTCCTCAAGAGATACATCTCCACATAAAAAACTGGATGCAAAACCAAGTGTCTGCTGATTGGTCAACAGATTTTATAGTAATATCCCTATGCTCAGTCCATATAAAGATGGTGAATATTAAAATCTTTGAGTACCTTTCTACTAACTTGCAATGTATTTGATCTAGTCATTCAATTAATGAAAAAAAACTTGACTATATGTCAGCTATATCAGCTTAATTGAAAGTAGGTCTTGCATGTGTTTTACTTTCTGTGATGGTAAGGCCAAATGGCCCAAAATACATACAAAACATACCCAGAACATGTCTCTACATGTTTCAAACAAACCTTGCTTCCCATTCCCTCTTTCCTGGATCTGGGGAAAGGCAGGAAAGAGACAAAAAAAACTGATGTCCGATCAATAGGAACTTGTCTAGGCTTGCTTTGGAACCTGCCTTTGTGTTGGTAAACACGGTTCATGAGATCTACCTGTGGATGGCCTGATGCTAGGCATCTTCTGTTTTTAGTTAAAATATCTCATTATTGGCTAATTATTTTGTTTGTCTCTGTTGCTATTGGACAAAACATTACTTTCAGCAATGCTTACATTCAGATTTTTGGTAAACAAGTTCAGTCGTGTTTGTGCTCATGCTTTGTTACTTCATGGCCTGTGTCACCAGAAAATCTGCTTCACTGTGAAACATGACCTGCTAGAATTATTAATGCATCATTTGTGGACATTCTATTTATAATAATAAAATCGTAAAGCTTCTATAAAAGGAAATTATTACCAGCCTGTCTTCTTAATTTCACTTATAAATCTTTGTGGTGCTAATATGCACTGTTACTACTGTGGACCTTACTTACGCAAGTTTACTTCATATACAATACACTGCATTAAACTGTCATGTTTCTTAAATGGTTCTTAAATACAAACTATTGTTGAAAGGCATTTGGATGCCTGAAAAGATAATTCTTTGCCTCTAATGTATAACCTGGTTTGCCTACTTTCCTGTAGCCTGTTACTTTTTTTTTTTCTACTCATATAGGATTTGGGAATAATAGAGCATCTGAGAATTTTAGAGGGTAGCATAAACCCCTTTCTTTAGAAGGATTTTCTGTTCTATCCCATGATTTATAATGCATCTGTAACCCCAGGCTGTCATTTCTAAAATTGAAACTACAGCAGGAAAAAATAGTATGGTATACTAAAGGTGAAGTTTCATATTTCTTTGTAGGTTCTGTAAGCGTGATCCTAGAGTGTTATAGTGGAAATTTGAAGTACCCAGGGAAGTGCTGACTAAGGTTTCTATGACCTGTTCTAATCACATTTATTTGTGGAAGTTGGTTACAGCTCACATTTCTGACAAGATTCATTGTTGGATAGATACTACTAAAATTTATTTTAATTCAGTTTATATTTAGACATAAGATTTTTTCCTCACAGAACAAAAAAAAATCCATTCTGTGGCTAAATCATCCAGTTTGCACTGACAGAGACTATACAGAACTAAGGTATTTCAACATATCAAAATTTTGACAACTAGGAAAATCAGAAAGGAATGTCAAAGATATTAAAATAGATTTACATGGTCATATTCACAGCTGTGAACACTGCTGTGTTAAAATCTGTCTTTTGAGGTTTAAAGTCTTATAGTCATTCTGTGAACTTTTACCTTGCATGTGCTCTTTTGCAAACTTGAGTGTACATTTACAATGTACTGGTATGCCAGGTTTCTGCCTACCACAGTGCTCACAAACTGCTGCAGCATCTGCTCTGCAGATAAGAGCTTATGCATGAAAAGTGCAAAATATTCTCTAGCTAACCAATTACGCATTGTGAAGAATGAAACAATAACATCCCCCTCCTTACATGATGCATTCTTTTATTGGAGAATGTTTTTAGCTTATATATGTGTTTGGGTTTTATTGGTTAAGTGATTGATAAGATAGACTATTTAAACAGCTACTTTGAGCAAGAGAGCTACATTGGAGGGATAAGGCTTCTAGGGACTTCTACCTCTGTTAGCTACTTCATCTATTAGGGATTCTTAGTGACTACTTCTGCAAGGGACATTCTGAGCTGCTGTTATGGACACTCTGTAATATTGGGGATTCTACAATGCTGTAATAAAGGACTTGAAATTCTCTACTCTTCATTTCTGGAATTTCATTACATAATGGGATTCATACATTCATCACGCCAAATGCCACCCTACTATCAGGGGCTACTATGACTACTTCAGCACCCCAGAACAGGAGTGTGACAATAAACTTTTTTTTCTGATTTCTTTAAGATAGCAAGCTGTAAGTTACACATGATGGAAAACACAACCCACCCAAGAAATGGTGTCTTCCCTAAAATGAGTCTGCATATTGTCTGAGCACTTCTTTCCACAGTAGCACATTAAATCCATTTGATCTGTGGGATTCATTGTAATGTGACCTGTTATTTTAAGTTGTTGTATAATGTTATTTCTCTGAAGCTAATAAGGAGGTAACAAGAACCAAAATTTTCAAAGGGGAGAGATTTGATGGAACTCATTGATGGGTTTCTGGCTTGATAGAGGAATCCCTCAGGTGGTAGTTTGATAAATTTAACCTTCCAAATGAGGGGGTTTAGTTCCAGAATGAAATCTTCTGCTCCAAGGATACAGATTCTTTTTAATCTAGGATCCAGATGGAATGTGTGCGAGATCTCAAATGAGAATCATTTAAATTTGGGCTATCTATCCTTGTAATTGATGTAAAAAGGGAAAAAAATTAGAACCCCTTGCGCTGTGGGTTTTCAAACAGCTGAGCAATGGAGAGGTCATATTATGTAGGTATGGTCCGGATCAGTTTCATAGTATGTAAGGCAGTTTATCAAAAATGCTTCTATCAGTGAGTTTTGTGTGCATCATTGAAAACATTTAATGCTTCACTGTAACATGATGTATTTTTGTTTGAACCTGGAAACTAGATTGACACTTGTTTCTTAGTTGTTCTGTCACATAATGTGCATTTACTTTGCATAAAACTGTTTAGCACTGTCCTTTCCTTATTCACTGGGGAAAATAGAGGGGTGAGGAGCGAGCAGAGAAAAGGAAGGATGTTGGGAAATTGTCCAAAAAGAAAACATTTTACATTCTGGTATGGTTTAAGGTTTAGCTATTTTTTGGTGTGTAATTGTAAACTAGGAATAGGGACTTTTGAATAGAAAAAAAAGATTAAAACAAATAAACAACTTGCCATGGATGCAAAAAGAATTAACAAAGATATATCTATATGATTCCATTTGCTTGCTGATGGGGATAAAATTCAGCTGCATAAACAATTCCCTCTCTTTGCTTCTGTCCTCTGCAACTCTGCTTTGCATAGCCTCTTATCTCTGTCCTGAAGTTCTTGCAGGTGCAAACTGTCTGGCAGGTAACGGGAGAGAGAAAGAAGGGGAAGGGGAAAGGAGGAGGCCTTTGGAAACACCTCTGGGTTTGTCTGCAGTGGTGATTTGGGGTCCTTAAGAGTGTCCTTGTGTTGTCTCTACTGTGTAAATTGATGTAAATATTCATACATATATTTTTTGTACATATACATTGTATTATATGCTTTTAGATTGTTAGTTTGCTGTAAATACANAGACCACCACCTTCTTCTCCACTTTCCCTCCTCAGCAATGAAGTCAACCCTCAGCCTTCTTTTCTCTGAACTAGACAAACCCAGAGCCCTCAGCTACTCCTCACAGAACACACTTTGCAGCGCTTCCACCAGTTTTGTTGCTCTGGGGCATTGGTGGACCTTCACATCCTTCTTAAATTGTGGGGCACTGAACCACATGCAGTTGGCAAAGCAAAACCTCACCAACTCCAAATACAGCAAGAAAATCACCTCTTTTGAGTGACTGGCTATGCTGTGTTTTAGCACCCCAGGAAGAAGTTTGCCTTCTTGGCTGCCAGGCTATACTGCTGACTCATACTGAACCTGCTGTCAGCCAGCATCCCAGACCTTCTGCAAGGCTGCTCTCCAGCCACTCCTCTCACAGTTAATACTTAGGCCCCACATTACTGCATTGCAGTTGCCAAATCCAGCATTTGTTCTTGTTAAAATTCATGCCACTGATAATTGTCCAGTGCTTTAATCTATCTAGATCCCTTTGTAAAGCCTTTGTCTCTGGAAGGGTCAAGAGCACCTCCCAGTTTGGTATCAGTGGGAAACTTCCTAATAGTGTATTCAAGTCCCAAATCCAGATTATTGATGAGTGTATTCAACAAAACTTGTCCTAGAATTGAGCTCTGTAAAACATGGCTTGTGTTCATTTGCCAGACAGACATAGCAGCACTACAGCACTTTAAGCTCTGCCATTCAGCCAGTTCTTCGCACAGCACACTGTGAACCCACTCATCCCACAGCTGGACAAACTGTCCAGAAGGATTCTGTGCAGGTCAGTATCAAAAGCCTTACTGAAATTCAGAAAAACCATCTCTACCACCTTCTGTTCATCCACTAGGTGGGTGATCTTATCATAGAAGTATATTAACTGAGCATTGAGAAACATCGCTGACGTCCAGTGGCCTCCCAGATGCAGGCCATACACTATGACCTGTTCAGCCTTGTCATTCAGCCAGTTCTTCACCCAGCACATCATGTACCTACTCATCTCATAGTCAAATGAGTTGTCCAGTATCATAAGCCTTCCTGGATTCCAGAAAAACTACGTTCACAACCTTCTCTCCATCCATTAGGCAGGTATCTCTATCACAGAAACACTGTATGATATTATATGATATTATAGAAGCCAGAAGCCAAGAGATTTCACAGATGATCAAAAAGGTCCCACTGTTATATCTGCTAGTTACTTTAGTACCCTTGTTTGAGTTCCATTATGACTTACTGTCATATCAAATGATACTGTCGTATCATGCCTTGAGTAACCTGTGCTAGTGGAAGGTGTTCCTGCCTATGGCAGGGGGTTGGAACTAGATGATCCTTGAGGTCTCCTTCCAACCTTACCATTCTATGATTCTATGATTCTATGATCATATGATACAGCTGCCCTTCGCAATTTTAGCATCCACAAATGGCTTCCACACTTGTGGTTCTCCAACTCAGGGCACAAGGCAGCCCAACTTTCATCACTTTTTTTTCAAGACTGAGATAAAAAAATGCATTGGTTGACCCTCTGCTCTGGTCCAATCTAATGAACTCAGTTCATCAGTTACTTGGCGCCATTTTGCCTTTATTTACTCCAAGGGAATTACTTGAACCTTTCACAATCCACTCCCATCCCCTGCTGACCAGGGTTGGTACAGGATAACCAGGTCATGACAGACAAGTAAAGTGTAAAAATTAAACTTTTGACAGTACTGGTTAGCTGTTAAAAAAAAAATCAATAAATTGCCACTTAAAATTGTCGCTTTTAAATAGTGTTCATATTAATGGAGTGTGATGTGCTATGCAGATGTGTTCCTCATTTCTAGGTTTATTTGATAGATTTAATAAGTGGCTGCTTAAGATCTCAACTGATTTAATGCTGAAGGTGCAGCACTAGGATGCTTTTTGCCTTGAAGAAAGGTCAGCAGAAAAAAATCCATATTTACACATAATGTCCTTGTGCCTTTGAAATTACTGGGAACTTGGATTCATTGGTGACAGGATCTGAACTGAGCTACTGGCTGCATGCATTTGGATAGGAGGAGGCAAAATATTTTCATAGAAGGCAGATGAAGAGCTCTTTGCAGAAGCAAAGTCATGTCAAGAACAGGTAACATCTATTTCTTCTTGGTGAGAATCCCTCAGTGGATCCTTCAGCATCACATGAAATGAGCTTCTACATTACAAAGACAAACATGATTTCAGCACTGGAATGTCAACTTCAGCCTCCACTTGCTATGTGAGAAATGGCAAACAAGGCAGTGAATACCACAGCTCTTTGCCTTTTAGGGTCTTCTTCCTGTCATGTTAATAGTTCTTGTGACAACAACTGGCCTGCTGGTCCTTCTCTGCTGATGGATAAGCTATTGCTAGAGGCCATACTAGCTTCAAACACTCCCAAGTGATCAAAAAAGAGATTTCTCTTTAAGTTAATGAACTAAATGCTTCAAATAAATCAGAGAAGTGGTTAATGTTTTCTGGTATATGATGAATGATTTTATCTCTTTCTCTCTGTTAACATCTTGCGTATGCATAGATTATTTTTTCAGATCCTGCAAAGTTTTCTGGGATCTTACCTATGTAAAACGTATTTTTTCCATTGTTTCTGTAGTTGCTGTGATTGCACTTGATGCAGTACATCAGAAAGCACAGAAGCTGGCCCTGCTCATCAGAGTTTGCTAGAAGAAATGAGATGCAGCAGATGGAAAAAGACAGACTGGTGGAAGGAGGAATGCTTTGGCAACAGCAAGCAACCTGACAGTTGGTAGTTCCAGGTCACCAGTATCCTAAGAACTGTTGCCAAGCTTCTTGTAGTCACTGTAACAAAGGAAACATTTTAAAGCACATTTTAAAGGAAGAAAATAAGTTTTCTTTGCAGTTATTCATGAAAATGTATTAGCTTACAGAAGACAGATACTGAGTTTAACAGTATAGAACAATAAAGCTCTAAGCCACAAACATGCATTTCTACATAAGTGTCTGTGGTAGTTTAAGGTTTATTGGAAAATTCTAATACGAGAAAATGGCACTTTCCTGAAAGTTCAGTGCAGAATCTGAATGAGCAGGGCATTGGTTGCAATGAATAATAATGATAAAGTCTGTACCATTCACTGGTTTGCCAAGATGTATAAAAAGCCAATGTATAAACAATTTTGTTCTTCTTGGCTTTTGGGCACTGCCTCTGTTCTCTGTTCCTTTGGTCCTCTCTGATTCCTCCACACCATGTACTAGCACTTTTACTGATAACACATAAGCCTCGTTGGTTTTCTACCTGGGAAAAGCAAGGTGGCATTGGCATCTTCTGAGATTTTTCTTTGTCCAGGAGGAAGATTGGGTTTCTGTAGTATTTCTAAATTGTATATAATTGCATATACATGTAAATGTATTTTGTATATATGCTTGTAAATTTAGCTTTACTATAAAATATAGCTTTGTCTTATTTCCAAGGTGTCAGAGCTGGTCTGGTAAATTTTAATTTGGTGGGTGATTTCCTAAACCCACCACAGTGTCACACACAAGTTAATGTACCCACACACAAGTTAATGTACCCACACACCTCATTTTGTATTTGTCAAATGAAATTCACAACCCATTTTTAAAAAATGTCTGCATGAGTGCAAGCTCCTTTCTCTTTCACTTTTCAAGAGAAATTCCCTTTACTGGCATATTTTTAAAAAACAGTAGCCAAAAAAAAGGTGGGGGGGGCAAATTTTGCATTCCTTATTCAACATGGTAAGAATTTATTGTACCAAGAACAGTCAGAAATGTTCATATCTGCCCATTTTAGAGGAGGTGATATAAGAATAAAGAGGTCATGCACCACACATATCCTGGGAAGAAATGAACAATTTGCAGTATGTGAGCTCAACATGTCTCAGGGATGGTAGAATTTCAAAGCTAGAGGTGTTGGGTGGCTCATTTACTAAGGTTTTTAGATGAAGAGGGAAGAGTGTTTCCTTTCCAGATAGATCTGGATTTCAGAAGCTGATCTTAAACCACAGAAGGGAGGAACTGAAGTCTGTCCAGTATAAGCCTACCTAGTTATCTTGGAAAGGACTGCCCACCCTGCTGCAATTCCTGCTGAAGAGGAGGCTCAGGGGAGACCTTATTGCTGTCTACAACTACCTGAAGGGTGGTTGTGGCCAGCAGGAGGTTGCTTTCTTCTCTCAGGCAACCAGCACCAGAACAAGAGGACATAGTCTCAAGCTGTGCCAGGGGAAGTTTAGGCTCAAGGTGAGGAGAAAGTTCTTCACCGAGAGAGTCATTCACTACTGGAATGGGCTGCCCAGGGAGGTGGTGGAGTCACCGTCCCTGGAGGTGTTCAAGGCACGTTTGGACGTGGCACTTGGTGCCATGGTCTAGTCTCGAGGTCTGTGGTAATGGGTTGGACTTGATGATCTTTGAGGTCTCTTCCAACCTTGCTTATACTGTGATACTGTGATCTATGGTAACGCAGTTTTCACATATGGCACAAGGAACTAAAAAGTTCTGTCCTTTCAACAGTAGCTAGGAAATTTCCCTAGAACAGTTTCTTAGTCTCCAACTGCAAACCCAGTCTTCTCTGGGGGTGTTGAATTGCATAGCACTGACTTTTTGTATTCCCATACCTGAACCAATTAAGCTTTCCTCTGAAATACGCAGACTGTGGTGATCATGTAAAAAACTGCACATATTTCATCATTGCATTTTTAAGCATTTAGTTGGATAGCCATAGCTAAAGAGAGGTAAATATGTGTGTACCATGACAGATGTAATTCTGTACTCTCAGAGTCATTATGCATTTGTAAAAAATGGAAGGAAAAGGTAAGAAAAAATAAATATGTGGTCCTTTCTGTGGTAGCCTATAGATCATGGACAATACTAGAATGTATTTTATTAGTTTGTTTTCTCCACAAATTCCAAATCTCTGTCAACTGCAATATATTTTATACTTGGCTACTCTCATAAAATTTCTCTTTAAACATCTCTTTAACATGTTTTTGCAATCTGTTGTCCTGAAATTACTAATGCCTTATTATTTTGTAAGGCAGCTGTTTTCACTCTGGGCATCAGGCAGGACTTTTAACACCTATCCTCAGATCTTAGGTCTTGCAATTACCTCCACCTAAACATAGAAAAGCAGCTTGAAAATTCTGTATGTGCATAGATTTCCTTTTTTTCAGAGCTCTAATCTTCATTACTGCAGTAAAGAGAAGTGACTTTGGCAAGGCAGCTAAAGGCACTCTGCCTGTGACAAGTGCATGGGAGGAGGATGTTCATTACCAAGTTCTTACATCTGGTGTGATAGTAAACGTCATACTTGCACTAACTTGTGTGCAGGAAGGACACAGTCATGGTCATTCCTTTTCCTTACTTCAGCATGCCTCTGAGAAACACTGAAGACAGCCCTAGCAGTCCTGTCTTTCCTCCATCATTTGTGTTTCAGTGTTCATTATGGTTTGCGGCTGGGTGCTTTCAAGAACCATAAAGTTGAGGGCCTCTAGAGGCTAGACGGGTCCAGGACGTGGACCAGAAAGCATGATTTTTTTTGTTATTTCACTCCCAGAAGTCTTGTATCTCTGGCTGCAGGGTCAGTTTCTGCCCCTTTCCCATCTTCTGGGAGGACACACTGAGGCTTATCTCAGGTTTGGTGTAGGGGAATGAGGCCTGGTTCAGTCTTGGTCATGCTGCCAATATGGGCACGGAGCAGCCTGCCTCACCTTGGACTTGGTGAGCTGAATTGGTAGCTGCGTTGAATACGGTGGAGTGAAGAGGCATAGTAGTCGGGGGGTGGCATTTGAGCCTGAGATTTTGGCCTGGTTTGGAGGGAGGTTTGTGGAAGCTTTGGCCTAAGGGGTTATAGAGATCTGTGGCCTATGGATTTCTTTGCTTTTGCATTGTTATATGTAGTTTTGAATAGTATTTGCATTTAAACTTACCATAGGATGGTAAAGTTGGAAGGGACCTCAAGGATCATCTAGTTCCAACACCCTGCCATACTTGGGACACCTCCCACTAGTACAGATCACTCAAGGCCTCCTCCAACCTGGCCTTGAACACTTCNGAGGATGAACTTCTCTGACATGGAGTGTTTAATTACTTTGAGAAGTGTTACAGAGCCTGCCTCGCTCCCTAAACCAAGATAATGCTGAAACTCATACAAAGGCAAAGAGCCTGCCTCAAGTCTTGCAGTTGTAGTTTAGATCAAACCATACTTGTCTTGTTGGGCAGAGGCTTACAGTTTGGGTGTAAATGCCCACTGACTGCATCAATAGCAATTTTCCTGTGTGAGATCATTCAGGTAAGATGTTGTTGCCTCTTGCATTGCAGAATATCCTATTTTCCATCTCTTTCATATCTAATGCAGCTGTGTTGTGTGACTAGCACTTACTCCAAAGCATAACTGGACTCCAGAAGAAAAAATTTCACCGTGAGAACAGTTAGACACTGGAATAATCTCCCAGTGGATTCCTCTACATTGGGCAGTTTGAAGACTCAGTTTGACAGCGTGCTGAGCCATCTTATTAAAAACTATACTACTACCTAGAAAGGACAGACCATATGATCTTTGGGGTCCCTTCCAATCTGGCATTCTATGATTATATGATGGATTTTTGGAAGTTCTGGATTTGCATTATTTTACTTATTTTTGAGGAGACAGGTATCTGCATAACTCCACTAAAATACCTTCCTTATATATTCTCACATACTCATCTTCAATATTTCATGAAACTATTGTTTTGAATAAGACAGGTAGAAGAGGAAGGTATGTGATTAGGTGTAAAATTCTGAATAAGTCTGGTAGGAGAATACTAAGTGCTGAAGAAGCCTTGGTAACTTTGTTCCCCACAGGTGTAATATGCATCAGGGTAAACTACTGAAACATAGCAACCCAAGTGAAATAACGTACTTTAATATCTATCCTCCTGTGGCAATGCATTCAGACCCCCTCCCCCCTCGTATGAGTTGTGGTGGGTGTGGAGAGCAGAAAGGGTTGGAATTAGGGGTGAAGAGGACAGTACCTCTGTCCTATCAAGGCCATGTCAGTCAACACCACAGCCCTTCCCTGCCCCCAAGCCATGTGGGACCGACTCCGGGCCTGGGGCCAGACATGAAAATTGATAACTGGTCAGTTTCTCACACTTGGCATAAAAGGGGATATCTGTGGCTACACAACACCTGGCCATGGCTGATCTAAAACAGGTCAGGAAAAGAGAGCTCTGGGTTTTTCCGCTAGGCTCTTGCTGGGATTTTCTCCCTCACATTTCACAGTCCCAGAAGGATTCCTTGAGAAACAGAGACACCAAGAGGACTTCTCACAACTAAAACCAGCATTGTGAGTATATTGGAATTTGCCTAAGTCTCCAGGAAATAACTTCTTTTGTTAGTAGGGGCAATATACTGCTGGTGGATTCAATCATTTTGCCAATACTGATCTTTAAACTATTTGTACCCATTCCTATACCCTAGGAGATACTGTGCAACTGAGCAATGAATCTGGATAGTATTTTCTAATTCTGCATATGTTACATGGGTGGCAGGATTTTTTTTCTTATAATTAATAAATAATTTATATATTTATTAATTCTCTGCCTCCACCCCTTTAATCGTTAACACCTTCTGTTTAAAGTAAACCTCAATGTAAATTCATTGCAGTGGCAATTTGTGTCTAAAATGTTTTATGTTTGAAGTAATTTCTTGTGAAAATATGCAATGGTTTGGGAGCAACGAATGTTGTACATTAAAATGGAAGTAACTTTCAGATAGGCAAAATGTGCAATGAAACTGTTGTAGACAGAGTACCAGAAGATTTCTGAGTTCTGATCTGCTATTGGCTTGACTTTATATACTTTGTCATTTACAAAATGTTTACTCAGAACTATTACAAAGTTAACTTCTTTTTTTTTTTCCCCTGAATAAACTGCGTTTTCACCTGTTACAGGATTTGGACAGGTGTGCTTTTCCCTTTTCCTTCTGTTCTCTATATGTTTTGATGTAATCTGTATCTTTGTATCAGAGGAGCAAAATACTCTGTGTAAATCAACT
>WBNM01038533.1:0-22612 GCA_013399055.1 Ramphastos sulfuratus
TCTATGATTCTATGAATATTCATCCTGAGTCCAGGCAGACCACCCTCATTATGTTCCCTGTTCCCTGGAGCAGGGAAGGAGAGCTGGAGGTTTAGAATGAGTCAAACAACAAGTATTTCTGTTCACACGCTTCCTTTCTTTAAATATGCTGGATGATTTACTAAAGGATTTAATGAAGGCATTAATTTGGCAGAGATGTATTAACTGGTGAGATGTCCAAACAAATATGGTAGCTAGTCCCACCCTACAACAATGTACAAGCTTCCTCACCCCCAGCCTCTTCTTACTCACCCCTATGGTTCAGGCTGCTCATCCTCTGCCCCTCACCCCAGCATCTTCATCGATGGTCCCCTTGAATGCCCCTCCAGCTTCCTGTATTTTTCCTGTTAAGTTGTTTTATTAAAGCCATTCATTACTTTCTGGAAGTTTTTGGAATGGTAGAGCTGTGGCAGAGCCACTATGAACGTTACTGAGATCCTGGAAACTGACACTGGAGTCATTGAGCCCTGAGATTCCCCCGTGCTGTCTGAAGAGTGGCTTTCCATTTGGATTAATGTCAGCCCTCTTCCCTGTGTAAGGAAATGTTCTGTCTCTAGAGGTTAATGTTCACCATGGAGACAGAGGAGTCCTGTAAAAATTTATTTGAATAGAGTCCACGGGACAGATCCCTGTGGGGTCTCCAATTGCTGGAGGTTGCAATCTCCTTTTAGCCTAATTTCCCCTTCTCAAGTGACCCTTTTCCTTTCCTTGTTAGATGAGTTATTCAGAATGCACAGACTTCCTGAGCTGCCTATTACATGTTACCGCCTTACATAGAATCATAGAATCAGAGAATCATAGAATGNCCTCATTAAAATGAGGCTTTACACTTCTCTGAGTGGCGAAGTTAATATTCAGTAGCCTGTTAAGCCTGTGCTCTATCCCAAAAGTTCAAAGGTGCAGGTTGTGTCCAGCTATTCCTGGTCCCTGCTGCCTTTGAAGGACACCTTTCAAATTCAGGGAAAGACCCCTGTGGAGCCATCAGTGTGAGGATGCAGAGACTCTTTGTTACTTGCAGGTAACAAAGATAAAGTCAAATTACTGAGATTTTTATCCTGGTCTTCTCTTTGTTATCTCAAGTTTCATCTAGCAGACTCTTCATTTGTTAAGACCTATTGTATCTTAATCCCATTGCCTGGAAGTAGACTTACAAGGAGTAAAGAGAATACATCTCTCCCCATGAAGTAAAGAGGAGATGTCTGCATTGTGCCCCTGTCTGCAAGCTCACACAAACCATTGCCTGTGGTTGTTTCATAGAACTGTGTAGTTTCTTCAGACTGGGTGACACAGATGCTTTGTAGAAGTCATGGTTTCACAGGGAGCAACCTTCAAAGAATATGCAGCTCCAATACAAAAGGTATCTTTGCTGGTTCACCTATGAAATGGAATGCCCAGCTTTTAGCCTTGTTTTTCCATCTTTCACCCTTGAGCAACATGACAGGTCTTGGTCCATCTGAGGAACACGAAAGTGTCAGTGAAACCACAGCCATTCAAAAAGAGGCAGCAAGAACCCTCAGGGTTAAGGATTTCCACTGAGCATTCCGTTTCATAGGTGAAATGATTGAGGTTTGTAGAAACAATCATCAGATGTTCAGAAAATCCAGCTTCCAAAAAACCCAGCATCACCTCCAGCTGACAGTTCTGGTAATCTTGCTCCTGCCTCTTCATTCTCCATCCTGCATGTGCAATCTTTTTGCATTTAAATCACATTTATTTCTTAAATCTCTGCATGCCTCCCTCAGCATTACATTCTATGAGGAAACTTGTGTTGCTCTTTGTTGAAACCCATTGTTCCACATGTGCATCTGCTCAGCAGAGCAGGATGTTAAGCAATCAACAATGGAACTACAAAAGCATGGCTTGAGCATAAACAGACACTGGGTACACGTCTAGAGGTATGTGACTACCACACCTAATACACCAGCACTTGGAGCCAAGGCTGGTGTTTGCAGTTGAAGCAGTGCTTTTGCAGGCTAATTTGAAGCCAGCTTTGGTGGCTTTGGCATATCCACAGCAGTGTTGCAGAGGCAGGAGACCATGAAGCTGCACCAACCACCCTTAAATTAGCACAGCGTCCTCAGTCTTTGAGGGTACAACACAGAAGGGATTTGGAGGCCTCTGTGTACTTAGAAGGTATCAAGTGTAGGTAGGGCCTAAAGGGCTCAGCTCTACAAGGTGCTGCATGCTCCTGCTATGTGAAGCATGCAGCCTCCTTTCTAAAATACAGACATGGCATAGCAAGCAGCTCTGAGATCAGTGCTGTACTACCCTTTGTTGCTCAACACTCACCTCCTACTTCCCTAAAGCTTAGCTGCAGCTAAAGAGTTCACATCTTGTATACATATGCACGGAGGTTGCATTGCATTGCATTGACAGCAATTCCACACCACACCATAGATGTCTCACAAAAAGCCATCCTTCTCTGCTCTGTCGTTATCTTGACAGCAATGAAACATCTGCAGGTAATGGGAAGTCTGGCTCCAAGTAAACTCTTAGCACCTTAGCAAAGAGCTGACTGAATAAGCATCCTGTATCTCCCATGTAGTGGCAGATGGTGTCAGTGTGGAGAAGGCAAACGATTCTGGTATTCTGACTGATGATAAAGGGAATGGAAGATCTCTGTTATGAAGAGAGAGTGAGGAAGCTGGGGCTTTTCAGCTTGGAGAAGGGGAGACTGAGAGGTGACCTCATTCATGTTTACAAATATGTAAAGGTGAGTGCCAGGAGGATGGATCCAGGCTCTGCTTGGTGATGCCTGATGACAGGACAAGGGGCAATGGGTGGAAGATGAGGTATAGGAAGTTTCATGTAAACATGAGGAGAATTTTTTTTTTCACCGTGAGGGTGACAGAACACTGGAACAGGTTGCCCAGGGTGGTTGTGGAGACTCCCTCTCTGGAGATACTCAAAACTTGCCTGGATGATCTGATATAGATGATCCTGCTGTGGCAGTGGGGGGTGGACTGGATGAGCTTTCGAGCTCCCTTCCAGCCCTTGACATAATGTGATTCTGTGATTTGCAAGTACAATGGCAGTTATACTGGTGTGTCCAGAGTTAGGGTGCTTTTTGTGTTCCTCCCTGCTGTTTGCTGTCACAACATGCTTTTCTGGGCAGGGATCTTTGCAAGATGCTGTGTTTGCTGTTGTGTGTGTAGGATTGAGCAGGATTTGGTGTCCTGTGGGCTTGTGTGATCTCAAATGATACAAAAAACAAGTGTTCAGGTACAGATTGCCTATCCACATCTCAGAATTTCCCCATGCTAAGGTCTTTCAGAGCTTTACGAAGAGCTGGTCAAAGCCAGCAGAATCTGAAGCTGATCTGTTTGCTGGATTTCAGGTGCCAGCATCAGTACCGGACTACTAGACTCCAAACAAGAAGAGGGAGTGTTCTACAGTGTTCCAGAATCAGGGAGGGAGAGTGGAGGAATCATACAGCTGGGGAGGATGCTCTCACTTTGGGAACTGAATAATCACTGTGCTGGAGGTGCCATTGCCAACCTCCCTGCATCTCTGTGAGAGGAGGAAGCCAGACAGGTGTCTCGAGGGGAGAGAGAAGGGGTATCTAGGACACAAAAAAAAGTCATGCCAATCCCTAGGAAAGCTGTCAAAATGGCTCCCAGCAGGAGCTGGCTGTGTGCCTCTTGTGATACTGGACCTCAGGACCTTGTGCTGGGAGCAGGCTGTGGGTGCAGGCAGAGTGGGCATCAATGTGCTGCAGCATGTATGACAGCCAGTGGAGAGCCTGTGCTACTGCTGAAACCAAATAGTTGGGCAGGGTTGCATGTTGCAAACAGAGCTATAGGGAGTTGGCTGGCAAGTAGCTCTGTCAGCTATCCTGGTATTTTGCTGTCCAGTGTTGAAGTGTGACTGTTGCAAGCCTTGCCCTCCCACACCAGCTTCTGCACAAACAGGAAATGTGTTTTGCTCTGCAGGGCTTGTCAGCAGTTCAGTGCTAGTGGTCAGAGCCAGCTCCAAGCAGCCATTTCCCAGAGGCGGGAAAACCTTGGTGCTTCAGCAGTGAAGTGTGTTGTCATCATGGTCTGTGTCCTGAAAATGATTCTTTTCAAGTAATTGCATTGTATCATCACTCAAAATACAGCAAAGCTTCATGGAGAAATGTGATCTGAGCATTGCAGTTAGGTACAAAGGCAGTAACAAGGGCCGAGGAAGCCTGTGTGAGCAGATAGGCTCATTGGGGTAACAGCTTGGGAGAGAGGCAGGATAAATAGGGACTCCTACTGCTACATGGACAGTCGATGGTGCACAAAGTCCAAAATGGGACATGGACACTGTCCCAGATGTTGAACACCACTTTCAGTGTGTCTGTATGGTAGACAGAGAGTCACGAGCTGCTCTTAACCCATGGTGATTCTTGAACAATGTGAGTTTGGGAATCTCTGTTGTAAAAGATCTACCCTAAGGAACTGTGCTCAGAATGGGCGCGTTTCTTTCAGCCTCTGGAGCAGTGGTTTTGGGGAAGGAGCCAGAGGTACGTGAGGCAGAGAAGTCACCAAAAGCAGAGTGAAAGGCAGTAGCAGTGTCAGGGACATTATAGGTTGGGGAGAGTAAGGTTGCGCAATAATCCATCTGGGTATGGTCCAAGTGGTCAAGTAACCTCTCTACATCAGAACCTAATCTTGCGTGAAATGGCCCGGCAGAAGCAGACATAAGGTGTGCCCTTCATGTTGACCTACAGAAAAGAACCCCACAACTTAGGAAAAGGACCTTGGGGTCTGGGGTGATGAAAAGCTCAACATGAGNCCAACCTTACCATTCTATGATTCTATGAACTCGTAGAGAGTTATGAAGCAAGTATATTTATTACGATGTCGGGTAGAGGGGAGATCGCTCCACTAAACCTGCACACCCTATGCTGGCACAAGCCATAATTTATGTGACAAAAGCATACAATTATTTCTCAGAATAGGTGTGATTATTAAAATTAGTTCTTGGAGCTCATTAACATAGGTGTCCTCCCATTCTCTGCCCCGGTTCCACCCTCTCAGTGGTCTTCTGGTCATCTGGGATGAAGGCCAGCAGTCTTCCTCACAGTGTACTTTTCATCTTCGGTCAAATTTTGCAGCTGGCTTCCTTTAGTTGCTTCATTAGTTTGTAGTTGGAATGTTTCAGTTCCTCCTTATCTCTATCCTGCTTTCTTTAGACAAAAAAGAATGCAAACCTGGACTTTTCAAGGTTTCATATTACAAATCTCCAGCTAATTGGTACAAACACTTCTACAAAGCTTAATACTTATGGTTACATATTAATACTGTTCAACTAATTGCTGCAAATACCTTCTTACACCTTAATCAAGAATGTGCGTCTGGCCCTGTATTTGTGAAACTTAAGGGGCTCTTCACCAGTGTTCTTTGATTTTATACTTTTGCTTCATCAATGTAGGTCACATGATGATCTCTGGTAGAGTCTGTCAGAGGGCTTGCCTGATTGCTAGCACTGGTGTAAGCATTAACTTTTGCATCATTGGGTGTTTACTGTAAACACTAGGTCCCTTTCCATCTCTATATTTTTTTTTTCCTGCCAGCTTCGTCCTGTGTCTGTGAGAAGCACTACTATTCATGGGAGGAAGGTACTTCTTTTGATCATTATTTTTTTAGCATCTTTTCATTGCTATTTTTATGCTATGAAGCCGAAAGAATTGAAGTTCCCGATCTTTCTGTGAAGCTGTCTCATTGCTTATACTGTTGTTCTATCTCCGCTTATCCCACATTTCTCAGCTTCCCTCCCCGGCTCCCACGTGCTTTTTGCAGCTCTGCTCCAATTCCATTATCATCCTATAGTCACAAATCCTGGGGTAAGTTAGGCAAAAACAGATACTGAAAATACCACTTCCTGCAGTCTGAAGGTCAGTGGTGGCAGCAAACCCAGGATTCTGAAATCTAGTGCAGGATCACAGTGTATCATGTCAGGGCACTATATGCACTGATAATGCCTGAATGAGATGTAGGGTGTAGATTGATGACCAGGAATGTTTTGGCTATGGTTTTCAGAACAAGAGGAGAATCTGTGGGAACACTAGACGATTTTTGAACCACTCAAGATTATCTTGGATCACTGTTGTCTTTTGTGGTTTCTCCCTCTCTTTATGCCTTTGCAGCTTTCACATGCACTTCTCTGTGTTGCCTTCTCTGACACGCAGAAGAGAAGGCAAGAGAGAAACTCTCTCTAGACTGTCCTGGAGGTGCTTGCAGACTGAGCCTCTGGGTTATATGTGGAATGCGGAATATATTTTCTGCTCACCTACATCAAGTGCTAGTGAACATCTCCCTCTAGGGCATGGGGCTCTTCATGACCTGCCAGAACAGTTCCTGTGACTGTGCTCTATGGCAGTAGTACTGTTGTGAAGTGCAGCAGCTGATAAGATAAAGAGATAAGTATCACAGATTATCATAGAACAATTTAGGTTGGAAGCAATTGTAAAAATCATCTAGTTGCAACCCTCCTGTCATGGGCAGAAACATCAGCCACTAGACCAGGTTGCTCAAAGCCTCATCTAGCCTGGCCTTGAACACTTCCAGAGAGGAGGCATCCACAGTAGTGTAGCAGACTGTCAAAGGACTGTGAACCAGCCAACCACCCTGTACCACAACAGGAACCAGTCTATCAGAGGCTTAAAAGATTAGCAGAAGGCAGTGTTCTGTGTGGGACCTGCTTGACATCACTGAAGTCATCCATACCTCTTCAGATAAGATGCCTCTACATACATAGGTAGTTGCATACTTTGGCATACTCTGCTCACACCATTAAAAGAGCTCAGGATCTCAGAGTGGGGGCTTGCATTTTGCAAAGCAACTGTTCTTGCTGCTTTCCCTTTCCAGTCTGTTCCTGCTTTCCAGTCTCTGCCTGAACTTATGTGTCTCCAATGTTAGGAGGGCCTGACCAGTTCAGTGTTTGAATCTTAAAGGAAAGTTCAAGGTGCCTAAAGGGAGGCAAAGTTTGAGAAGATGAACTGCTTTCATCAGAATGCAGCACTTCATTTCTGACCCTGTGCTGTCTACGCCTTTTGCTGCAAGCAGACAGTGCCATACACAATGAGGTCTTCATTTAACCCAAAGCCTGTGCAGCCCTTTGGCCACCTGAGTGAAGTCAGTTACTCACATCAGATAACTGAGAAGGGTCAGCTGGAAGGACAAGTGTTTCCCCGGAAGTCTGCAGGGAGGGAAACATAGTTGTCTCACGTTGTGATGCTTTTCCTGAAGAGGGGCAGCTCAGGACCTTGTGCTAGGGTATATTCCTGACAAGAACCAGTCTATTTGGTCTTTGTCAGCATGGGAAGTCTTCAGTCAAACCAAGAATACTTTAAATAATTACTGCTTTTTCTGAGAGGTGACTTCCTTTGTGTTTTTGTCTCTCTCTAGGTATCTGAATTTCCTCATGAGAAGTGCCCTCCCTGCCTCTCATGTACAGTCCTACCTGTCCATGGGTGGCACCAGCTTAACTAATGTCCTGAAGAGCATTCCTCACCATGGATAGTCCACCCAAACTGACTGGTGAGACACTGATTGTCCATCACATTCCCCTGGTGCATTGCCAGGTCCCTGACAGACAGTGCTGCTCCATGAGCAAGAGGACCAACCCCTTCTGCCAGCCAGAGCTCAGTATCACACAGACCTCTGCCCTTCCAGACAGAGACCTTTCACAGACTGACTCCTTGGTATATAGCAGCTTTCTTCAGACCTCTGAAACCTCAGCAGAGGCCTCAGACAACAAAGAAGGCAAAGCAAGGGATTCAGTTGTCCCTAGTGTCAGTAAGCGACACAATCCTTTCCTGCTGAGTGAGGGTGAAGACCTCAGCATCTTTGGGGATGATTTGGGTCAAAAATCTTTCCATCTTCACAACTCGCTTGTGTCTGGGAAGCCTCCCTTTCATCTGCACGATCTGGCCTTGCCCCCATTCCACCTGCATGACTCTAACCACATTGTGAAATCCTGGAACATGGCCAGCCGGTCCGCTGTGGTAGATGGGCAAGAGGACAAAAGCAGCAGCAATGACATCCAGAAGAGGAACAACGCAAACAAGTGCCATCAAACCTCAGAACACATGGAGCTGGATGAATGCAGCTGCCATCGTGGCAGCTCCTCCAACTTCTCCTTTGATGGTGGTGAGTGGAACCAGAACACAGGTGAACTGCTGAGAAATGAGGATGCCCTGAACAGCCGAACGTGCAGCTGTTCCAGCTCAGAGCTCCAGCACTGTCGCTGCTACAGTTCATCAAGTCAGTCCGAAGTGGCTGACCAGCAGATGGGCTACATCAGTGACTCTTCCTGCAACAGCTCAGATGGGGTGCTGGTGAACTTCAGTGCTCTCTACAACAAAATGAATAGTCAGTCTCGTTCTAACTTAAATTCAGCCAACCTGTCCTGTGACTCTTCCTTCTGTAGCCACTCAGATACAGGAGCTTTTTACTTGGATTTGCATTCATCACCCACAGAATCCAAGATGTCTTGCGAGTCACATCACCAAGAGGGTCCAGGGAAGGTGTGTGGGTGTCAACACTCCTCCTCACCTGTCCTAGATGCTAACTGCAACTCCTACCACCTCCACTGTGAGCCTTGCACTTCAGAGAGCTCAGACCTCACTGCCTGCTTCCAGAGCCAAGCACGGCTCGTTGTGGCTACACAGAATTATTACAAGTTAGTCACATGTGACTTGTCTTCCCAGTCATCCCCCAGCCCGGCAGGATCTTCCATAACTAGCTGTTCGGAAGACCATACCAAAGGTAGCCCAGCCCAGCCCACTGAGTACTATCTGTTTAGAAGGCCTGACCTGAGACAAGAAGAAAGCAATGTGGAGTGCAGTGAAGAGGAGGCAAAGCAGGAATCCACCCAGAACATGATTGAGGGTCAGGTCTATGTGAACGTTTCACCACCCAACCTCAACGCAAGCCGGCAGCGCTCCAGAAGCTATGACCAGAACCTGGACAGGAGTCCCAGCAGCAGGCTGGGCTCCTTGGAGCGCATGGTGAGCTGCCCAGTCAAGCTGAGTGAAAGTCCAGCCATACCCATCCAGAGTTCTCCCCCAAAGCGAGTGACATCTTTTGCTGAACTGGCTAAAGGCCGTAAAAAGAATGGCACCTCCCCACCACTCCGTTCCAGTGGTGATTCCTCCTTGGAGTTCTCCCCTATCCCTGAGACACAGCGGGACTGCCCAACCTTCCTTGAAGAGAGAGCTCGTCGCAGCCAGAGTCTTCCACCCATGCCCTTCATCCACGGCTTGAACCGGAGCTGTGAGGGCTTCTGTTTGAATCACAATTTTGGGGACAGCCAGGCCTTGTGTTCCACCAAAGACTCCGTCTCCAGTGAGAAGGTCCTCAGTGGGCATGGGGCAGGTGAGCAAGCCTCTCTCTCCCTGCTGACGGAGGTAGATGCCAGCTTCTCAGGTGGCTCTGCCAGTGGCCATGGACAAAGAGATGTTAGAGCCCGCGCAGATGGTAAGGATCCAAATTAGGCAGAGTGGAGAAGTAAAAAGAAAGGCTGCACTTTGGGACAGGAGGGGAGCAGCAGAGGAACCTGCATGGCAATGAAAGACCAGTGCCTGTGCAGTTTGTTTCTTGGTCTGCCACTCCCGGGGACAGAGCTCTGCTGTGCCTATTTCACTCCCAGATCAGCACAAATGTCTTGTCCTTGAATTTCTAAAGCCTGATGAGATTTTTTGCAGAATCCTCATATCATGTAAGGGACAACATGGCATTAGCACTTAGGGTCTCTGCAGCTTGGAGGACTGTCTGTCTTCCAGGTGTTGTACTCCCCCATCCATGAGACTCACCTGCATTTAGGTCCTAAGACAGAGGTGTGAAGGTGATCAGTAGAGTCGTGTTCCCAGCAGGTGAAGGGAAGAGAACTACTGAGGAAGTTTTAGCCTTTCTTTGGAGCTACACAGGTCAGAGACAGAGAGGGAAGAAGCATAGCCAGCAGGATCAGGGAGCTCACCTAGTCTCTACTGGGATTTAGAGTATGAATACTGAAGAAATTAGAGGACCTGTGTGTCCTCTACTGGAATATCCTGGTCATATCCTCCATAGTGCATTGGACTGCAGCAAAGGTTCCTGTGGAGGGTAGTTGTCACAGTTCTCTCTGCAGGAAAGCCTATATGTAATACATTGGTTGGTTCCCATCTTGGTATTGCTGTCACTTGTGCTGGTGAGGAAGCTGTGCAACAGCCCCATCAAAGGTATGTCAGTTTCGCCAGCATGACAGGAGACTGGTCTCTGCCCTAGACAGTTCTTGTACCTGCTCCTTGGAGCACCTTTAGACCAGACTGCCGTGGTAAATAGCCCCTAACATGCCAAACACCAAACTGTCACTGTCTAATGCCCTGGAGATTTCTGGCTAGAGGTAGGAAGAACGTGCAGTCATTGCCATGACAGTTATGAGAGAGATTTTGGCATTGGGAAAACCATGCTAAAAGCTGCTCCCTCTCCATGACCTGCTAGAGCAGACCTTCATTTTCCAGGACTAGAAGCTCTTCTGTTTCAGCTGTGGTTCTGATTTGTTTTAGAACATTCTGCTTAGGCCTGGTACAGGTAGGGAGATGAAGGAAGCTCTTTGTTCAAAGGGGAGTCAGTGACAGGAGAAAGAGGGAGAAAGGGAAGCAGGCAGCCTTTCTCACAGCACTGAATGCAATGTGGGGTGCAGACTTGCAGCGCTCTTGCATGTAATGCTCGTGCTCGGCTGGATGATTTCTCAGCACATGTAGGAGGGGACGGTCCTCTGAGATAAGGAATTCTGCTGTACTACCATATGTTGGGCCATATATTTGTGGTACTGCCTGAGCAGAGGCAGGTCAAGGACATGCACTTGTAGCCCTGACTTTGTGCTGTTCTGGGAGCAAGGGGTGGGGAACAGCTGCAAAGTTGGTGAGCCTACAAGAAGAAACTTCTGGTACAGTGCTCTACCCTTACAGACAGCTGCCAACAGCTGGAAACTGTGCACCTGGGGACACATTTTTTACCCTGCTAGCTCATGACGTGTGTAACCAGTTCAGAGTTGGATGAGTTTGTGTGTGTCCTCTATCCTGCAGCTGAAAGCACATCTCCTTTTATCTGCAACCTGCTAGGCTGGCAGTGATTATCCCTCTACCCATCCTCACACTGTTTCCTTTCTTTCCTCAAAGGTGGTGGCACAGACAGCAAGCCTGTGGTGCGCTACAGCAAGGACCAGCGTCCCACAACTCTGCCCATACAGCCCTTTGTTTTCCAGCACCATTTCAGCAAGCCACCCAAGGCCCGTGCCCTGCACAGCCATTTTGCCTCTAGCCTTTCCCAGCTCTACAGCTTGTCCAGCAACCGCCCTGCCAATCAGCAGATCTCTTCCAATAACCAGTCCTCAACTTCAGCCACCTTGGCAGAGCAGGCAGTGGTGGCAGGCAGCCAAGCCCACAGCACACTCCTGACCCAGCGCTCAGCAGATGGAGCTGCCTCCCGAAATGATGGCTGTGCTAAGAAGCCCACCCCTGAGACAACTCGGCCATCCCCCCTGGGCAGTTACTCTCCTGTGCGATGCAACGTGCCTTTCTTTCAAAGTGGGGACTCCTCTTCTTCACCCACCGTGGAGAGAGCTGGAGAGAGCCAGCCCCCCAGGAGCCGGTCCTGCCCTATCTCTGCCAACCTGCTTCCCACGAGGTCTTCCCCTGCTGTCAGTGCCATGCAGCCCTCCCAAGCCACCAAAGCTGATGCACTGAGGCAGAAGGAGAATCCCAAGCTGATTCCCAAGAAGGAGTCATCGCTGGAGCCAAGCCCACCACTTTCTGAGTACCGACTCCACAGTGGGTCCCTCCCACCCCTCTCCATGGGTGGTATGCCCATGAACAAAGTAGGAGGCCATGCAGAATCCCACTGGAGAAGTGGCAGCGAGAGCTCTGGTCCTCTGAACAGCATAGGAATGCGAGCTCTCAATGGTAGGTACCCATCCACCAGAATGTGCTAGTTTTGAATGTCTTCAGCCCTGTGGCTATGGCTGCTCCCTGTAGTACCACCCTGTCTTATAACCCCAGCCAGAAAAAACTGCACCTGAGTGCTGCAGTGCCCAACAGCCCCAACCATCACTTTACCTGCAAAAGACAGTCCTGTGCTAAGAGTATGTCCCTTCAGCCCTGACTCCTACACTGTGTTTCTGGAGAGGATACCATGGGGCTACTATCTTACAGCACCCAGGTGCTTGCACTCAAACCCTGTTCCCTTTATGTCCACAGCTCTGAGGCCACCCGGGCTTCTGCCCTGTTCTAACAGACTGTGGCATCCCTCTGTGTATGTGTGCTAACATCCTGAAATGCTGCTGGACTTATAATTAATGTGTGTTCTCTCTTTCTCTGTCCTTCCTCTTTCTCATCTTTTCTCTCCCCTTTTCCCCTCAATGTCTTCCCATCTACTCACATCCTCCTGCCCGGTGCTCACTGCCCACGGCATCCTAGCGAACCACCTCTCTCCCCAAGCACTGAAGTGGCGGGAGTACAGGCGGAGAAACCCCCTGGGTCTGGACCGCATTTCGGGGCTACCCAGCTTAGCAGGCAGCCTAGACAGGAGGCAGCAAGAGCCTCGGCTGAACCAGGGGAACTCCATCTTTGAGCTCCCTGGGACTCTCAACACCAGCCATTTCCACTGCAAGCTCAACGGTGCGCACCACCTTTCTGCTTGGGGATCCTGGGAGGTGACCCTGGGACTCAGGTTCAGTATCCCTCGGGGCTCAGGTTCAGCCTGGCTTCATCGCTGCTTTGCCTGCACTGAGCAGAAGGGATGGTGCATCTACTTGCAGTGAGACTGCAGGGTACAAGAGAAAGGTGAAAATTGCTTTACTGATGAGTGCAACCTGTGTAGAGCCTCCCTTCTTCTCCATGAGCTGAGAGCAGTCTGGTCTAGTTCTGGTCTGGATTGAAGGAGAAGGTGAATAGCCCAAGAGCCTTACCTGATCTTCAGCAAGTGCTCCTGGGCCTCATCCAGCTTTTGTAGCTCATGTCTCACAGAGGAGTCCAGTCCCTTTGAGATCTTGTGTCTGAGCCACATAGTGTCTGTCCATCTGCCCCAGCCCTGCCAGTGTGCAGGTTCTGAGCTGTAGCTCTCATGGGGCAGCTGGCAATACTGTTGCTCACTGTGGGGCTCTGTCTCCTCCATGCTTTGCCCTTAAGATCTTCCATATTCTCCAAACACCTGTGCAGGAAGGACTGATAATGACAGGATGCTTTTCACTGTATCTTTTAAGAGTCCTCAGGGAGGAGCAGTGTGGTCTGTCTATGAACAGTCTGGTCTGCCTGTGGGAGGGAGACCATTGTTCAAGCCAGCCCCAAGTCATACAGGGAATTCTTCAAAACTCTGCATCTCACTCTGCCAAGCCAAATAGTTTCTCCATCCCTCCTTTGTGGGAAGATGCTGACACAGAGCTGGGGACTCAGCTGGCTCCTGCAGAAGCCACCCCTTGGAAACAGAGGCCAACCAAAGAGACAGGCAGAAGACATGTAGTTTGTTGCCTATTTATGGCACCATGTAACAAGTAGGGATTCTCTCTTTGCTCTATTTCTGACCCCACATGCTAGGACTATCCACACAGCATCCCTAAGAGTCTAGTGCAATAAGCTTTCCTTTAGCAGCAGCCCATGAGATTGAACCTCCTACAGCATCTTCCAGTGTCCATGGACCCCTAGTCAAGGTGAACCTAGATACTGGCTGGGCTGTGGGGTTGAACGGTATGGATTTGCATTGCTGGGAGAGTAACAAGCCTGCAGAGTTGCTGTCCCAGCCTTGGATGTCCCAGCCCAGGCTATTTCAGCCTGGGATGAAGACTGCTGCTGGTGCAGGTTGCTTTTGGGATAGTAAACAACATGGGAGAGGATTTGTTTTACCAACTTGAAGCAGATCTTTCTTTCCCCTGTCTTGGCCCTGCAGGACAGTCTATGAGGCAACTCCAGCTTACCTACACTGACTTCTTCCCTGACTACTTCTCACTAGCAGAGAAACCTCCTGCTGAGTTCTGCCTCTCCCCAGATGGCAACACAGAATCTATCTCCATTGATTTGCTGCAGAAGAAGGGTGAGTCCCTGCATCTCTCATGGACAAGAGTGGGGCTGTGGTGAAACGCAAGGCAAACAGTTCTTTCTGTCCCACCTCATCTCTATAGACTTCCCTTCCCTTCTCCACTGTAGTATTATAACTACATGTACCTCTGGACTGATGGCTGTGTCCACAGCAGTTTTTTGTGATCTCTGCACCATTCAGTGCACCACAGAGTATGTTTGAGCTGCTTGTCCTAGAAAGTATGGTTAGAAAGTTCACAAGAAAGGGAATAGAGCAGACAGATACAGGAGTATGACCCTAATACTTTAAGTAAAATATCTGTTTGGTGCTAGATGGTAATTTGTTTTTATAGAAGGGTTGGAGAAGGGATTCCAGAACAGGACAAGATAAGCCTGTGTAGAGCCAGGAATGGAGACTGAGTTGTTGACAGCTGGTTCAGTATCATTTCAGAGGCAAGGGATGTGCAGAATGGTTCCTATGCCTTTGCCAGCTGTTTGTTGGTGTTTAAAGAATGACAGTTTTTCCCTCTATTCCACTTCTTTTCTTGCATCATACTGATGCAGATGTCAGATTACCCACCACTGACTGGTTACTGAAAGTCATTACATTGCTTGCCAAATGCATGGCTTCTGGCTTGTCATCCTCTAGGATGAGAGCAGTAAAAGACTCACTGCCTCAGACCTCACCTCTGCTTCCTCAAGCGATAGTGTGTGGAGGTGTTGGTCCATATCCCTGGGGAATGTTGACAGGTTCTCTTATGCTTCAGACACTTCTAGAAGTTATCCTACTACTGGCCTGATAGGTGAGTGTTGAAACTGGCAAGGACAGATTTGGTGAGGAGTAGAATGGGAGGTGCAGGCTTTTGGCAGAGGGGGCATGTGTACTCTCATGGACTTGAGAAGGCCCTGCCTGTGTTTGTTTGGGGTCCATCCTAGAAACCCCTCACGCACCGCTTTGCCTCATTCCCTCTAGGTCTGGTGAAGGCAATCAACACTGCTGTTGACCTGATTGTGGCTCACTTTGGAACCAGCAGGGATCCGGGGGTGAAGGTATGGCTTCCTTGCAACATTATGGAGAGGATGGAGAAAGATTGGCTCTCCCTTCTTTTCCAGTGTAAAACTACAGCTTCCCATGAAGGTAGTAGTATCAAGAACAAACCAGAGGTAGGGGGCAGCAAGTATCAAATCTGTGACAAGTCTTGCTGCCTGACACTGGGTGTGCTGAAAGAGTACATGGGTTTAAGGGAAGATCAGAAAAACAAAGGGAAGGGAAGTTCATTGAGATCTGCTAAACACATAGGAGTAATGTCCAGCTTAGATAGTCATTGAGTTGAAAATAGTTGCAAACTGTGGCAGAATTAAGGGCAAGTATTATGTATGTTTGCTCTTTCTTATGTACATACTTGTGGCTCTTTATAAGAAAGAGTACCAGGCCAGCTGGACTTCTGGTCTTATACAGTACACCAGGTCTTTTTTCCCCATACAGTGGAGAGCTTTGTCTCCCTCCTCCAACTGTCCCATGATTCTGTTCTGACACTGGCACACAGATAAAGTGCAGCGTCTCACTCTCTCGATGTTTTGTAGGGCTCCGTCACGATAAAGAGACTGCATCAGTCATTGATCCCGTGGGACAGATGGGCATCCCCTATAGCCCTTACTATGAACCCACCAGGTTCAGTGTGCATCTGGGCTGGCTGTGAGGCTGATTCTTTGTCTTTATCCTGTGCTCCCTTCATTTCCTGGAATAACTGTCCTGCTGGGGCAAAATGGGCCCTGAGCATTTGCTTGCAATGCTGATACCCTGTCTGTTTGGCTGGCTTTCAAATNGCAGAAGAAGAGCAAGTTTGCTTCTGTATGTACGAGGCAGCATTTGTGATACTGTCCTGTGATACTCAGCGTCTGTGTGGTGCCTCCTCTCAATGCTGAATGCTCCTTTTCAGTCAGAAGACTCTGGGTCAGCGACGTGACACTATTTGGTTATGACAACTGCCGTGGAGTGCTATTCCCAAGGAAGAACCTGACTAGGACAGATTCCAAGCTGATTCAGTCTTCTCTCAGGGCTCAGGACAATTCGCCTCTAATTACAGTTGTTGCTTTTGCACAAACAAGTGTGCCCTGCTCTGCAGAGTAACTGGAGCTGTTAGGATCCCCACAGCTTTTTAAGACTTCACTGTACATTTCCTATTCTTGCAGTGCTGCTTTGGGAAATAATTACAACATTCCCCCTTGCTTTACTTACCAGACAACACTGTGGTTTTGACCTAGGGTTTCATCATGCATTGGTGTGCCAAGGTCTGAGTATTCACCTGTTAAAAGGCAGCACCCATCCCTGGTGCTCCCATGCTCAATGGATCTGATAGGATTATTCCTGACCCAGAAGTTCAGTCTCAGTTCAGGGCCTTTGTGGACCTTTGCCAGCTGTCCAGTATAATTCCAGCTCAGCTGGTAAAATCTGTGCCATAAACACAACTGCCTGGCACCACCAACATGACGTGCAGTGCATGGGGCTGACCCCTTTGGATAAGGCTCCTCAACAGCACAAAGACTGCAGCAAAATATGTCCCTGCTGTGTTGATGCTGGGCTCTTACATGTTCCTCATCTAAACCTGGGGTCTGTCCATCCATTTTGCCCTCACCCTGTTTATTTATAGTAATCCCTAGGAATTATAGCTTGGTATATCACTGAGTTAAGAATTCCTTAACCTCTCAGTGCTCATAGTTCCTATGTGGCTTGCTGCTTCCTGCTTCAAAAATAGCGATAAGAACATCTACAGCAGCAGAAAAATCCCCTGCTTTCCCTGCCCTACAAGACAGCCTTGTTATACCCGTAGGCAGAACCAGGCATCCCTTCTAAGTGGAATATCACTCTTCTCAAACTGTTGCCTCATCTGAGCCTGGGTCAGACCTTGCAGGGAGCAATCCAGAACTGGTGTAAGAGGCAGCAGGGGTGGAAGAGAAGAGGCTGCCTGTTCCAGGAGCTGCTGACCGTCATGACAGCCTGACTATTTCCTGCTGAGTGACTGTAGTAGGCAAGTGGAGCTGGACCATTTGCATGCATCTGCACCTTGCAGAGCAATTACCAACACTCTCCCTGTTGCCTGTTGTCCCTTAGGCCAAACTTGGGAACAGCTCTGTGAGCCCCAACGTGGGGCATCTCATCCTGAAATACCTGTGCCCTGCTGTCCGAGACATTCTGAGTGATGGGCTCAAGGCTTACGTCCTGGACGTGATCATTGGCCAGAGGAGGAACATCCCATGGAGCGTGGTGGAGGCATCCACTCAGCTAGGTATGAAGGGTGTGCAGTGGATGCTCATGGCTCTGCGGTACTCCTGTGCTGTGGCTGTGAGGTGCTGGGGCAGGTTGACTGTAAGGCTGGGAATGCAAAACAATATCTATCTCCCTGCACAGAACAGTGTACAGCTTGGCATTTTCTTGTAAGATGGGAGAGCCTCTGTTCTCCTCAAACATTTATTGTCATTTCCCCTGCAATTCCCAAATTCTCCTATAAAAAGGCCCTGACAATGAAAAAAGGAAAAACAACATGAATGCCCTTTTCTCCCCAGCTAAGTTTACAGGCTGTTTCTAGACTTTCATCTTTAGTCCTACACAGCTACTGCATAAGGCAGGGTTGTGCTGTAGTCTGGTCTGTAAGAAAAGTTGTACTCACAGGTCACTTAGCTCAAGCATGCCCACAGCACCTGGACCTTCTGCTAGTACCAGTCTACAACCTGGATTGTGGCAGTCGCCACCATTCAAGATAACTCATTTCTGAGGTTGCAGATGGCAAGGTCACATTGATTCTTACATCCAGGACTGGAAAACCTCCCTAGCCTGTTTGTGACACATCTCCAGCTCTGGAGTTATGTCTGTGATTGCATACACTCTAATTTATAAGCACCCACCACAATATTCTGTTTATCTGTTGGTTTCAAGCCATGGGCCGTGATTGCCTCTGAAGTGTGGGAGGTATGTCTTTGCAGTATTGGGAGAGAGTGAGCTGGTTGTGTTTGGTGGAGGGGTAATACACCCACAGGCATAGGCACTCAGCCAACATCTGTCTTTGCTTTGATGTTCCTTCTTGTAGTGCTCTTTTGGCTTTGCTGACCACAAATAACCTCAGTGTTTTGCTTTACTCTGTAGGCCCCTCTACCAAGTTGCTGCACAGCCTCTACAGCAAGATCAGCCAGTACACAGAGCTCACCAACCACACCATGAGGTTCAATGCGTTCATCTTTGGCCTCCTCAAGTAAGTGGGTGCCCTGGGCTGGCTGCATGTCACTGTAGAGGACTGGCAGCAGGTGCTTTTCCTTGTCTGTAGATAGGCACAGTTGCCAATGAAACAGCTTAAGAAACCTGGGAAATTGCTCACCAGCTGTAGCTGAGGAGAAGAAGAAGGTATGATCTTCTCCAGAAGAATCAAAACCTACCCTAGCATGTGAGGATAGAGAAAGAGTGGTTACAGCTCATGGAAGAATGCTGTCAGCTTCCTTTTTTCCCAAAACATTAGATAGGAAAAGTCTGTCTGTCATACAAAGCTAGACATAACATATGCATAAATTACTCCTGGAAGTGCTTGTTCAAGTGACTGTTTCCTGCAGCTGCAGTGAATCCCAGTGCATGAGGCTCTGAAGGAGAAATTGCCTTGGTCCATGACTCAAGGCTGGCCCTTCCACGTTGGATAAGCAGTGTGCACACTACACTCAGTGTCAAACAGAAGGCAGCAGTGATGTCTCTTTTGCTGGTGAAGGCATCAGTGCTGCCAGTCTGTTATTGCCCAGCTCCTCTCCAGAGGTCAACAGGAGCTCTGGCAGTAGCAAGAGTCCTCAAAATTTCCAACTGTTGGAAGACCCCTACAAGCAGGAGCAAGCTTTACCCTGCTCTCCCCACCCTGGGTGGCCCATCTCTCTCTTGCTGTCAGAAGATGCCAACATATTTTGGGCCAAGCCTGTGACAGTGGCCTTACATTTGTGGATGATTTGACTCTTCCACATGAGCCTTTCTTAGCAAAGCTAAGCTCTGCCAAGGAAATATTAGCCAAATGGGCCTGCTCTGGCAGGGAGCTTGGACCTGAAGATCTCCAGAAGTCTCTTCCAACACCTAACATCCTATGACCTGTGAAGCCTGCTGGAAACAGCTGTTGAGAGTTATGGTTGTACAATGTCTCCTGTAAACTGAACCGAATGGCTCTGTGACAGGCTGGATGGCTGTGGTCAGTGCATGCTCACAGGAGAGAGCCACTGTCCTCTCACTACTAGATCCTGAGTTTTATAGGTTTGTGCTGTGCAAATGCCTTTTTCCAGCTACACTTCTTTTTGTAGAACAGGGAGGGAGTGAGTTGATTTTCACTCTTTCTTTCTTTCCATACTTGTTTTCTCTTCCTGCAGTATCCGATCCTTGGAGTTCTGGTTCAACCACCTCTACAACCATGAAGGTAAGAGCCTGAAGGCTGTGTGGGGTGCAGTGAAGGCCAAATGCTATTCTCAGAGTACCAGGGAAGCCCCAGGTGGAAATTCAAGCTCCACGCAGCTCCCTCTACCTGAATGGCCGGATATGTCCCCCCTAGCTGCAGCTTGTACTCAGGCTATCACCTCTAATAGAGACCCTTCAGTCTACCCACAGAAGATCAGATCTAACCCTCCTTAAATTTCTGTGTTCCCTGCCCAGTGACCAAGAGCCCTGTATGTCTTGGGATGTGCACACTTAACTGAAACCCTTCAGGCGGGGGAGAGGGAAGAAATGGAAGGGAAAACCTCCTGACAAACAAAAATATATCTGGGGTCTTCCAACCAGAAATGTTTCTAAAGCATGCTGAGAACCCAGCAGCATGACCAAGCTGCCTGACGCTTAGAAGCAGCATGACTCAGTGTTAAATGCACGGTGAGGCAGACACCCTGGACCCACTGGATCCCCTAGAGTGCCGCTGGCTCAACCTGAGCTCAGCCCAGGGCCCCATGCACTGCAAGAAGTCCAGCCCTGTGTCTTCCTGCAGGTTTGGGGCTAATAGCAGGTATTTCCCAGCTCAGCCTATACAGCCTTCTCTCTGGAGTAGGTAAGAGAGGGGAATTGCCTTTGTACAGGCAAGAGAAAGCATCTTGGTTTTCTGGAGCAGAAGACCATCTATTTCAAGCCATCATTAAGAGCTGGAAGTGTGAGCAAAAGCTAGGGCTGGCAGGATGATGAAGGCTAGGAAAAAGAGTTGGAGATAAGGTGCAAGTTCTTCTGTAGTGTAAGCTTGTTATTTCACTGTGGCCAAAAGGCCACAAATCCTATTCCAAACTCTCTCCTCATGAGCGAGACCTGGATGCAAAACTTGCAGGGGAAGACACTGTGGATGTCAAATGAAGTGAAGGATGAGTGCTGCATATAGAAATGCTCATCTGTTTTCTATCAGGATCCATGTTTCAGACAGACAGGTCCCAGGAAAGACCATGTTCAGCTGTCCCTAACACCATTCTCTACGGAGGACTGGTGTTGGCATCTCCTTGTTCATTTCCAGGAGGTGGCAAAGAGGATTTCAACACTTTGGCGCTCTTTATTCACACCCTACTCCCATGGCATTTTGTGGCACAGGCGATCCTGGTGGACAGTCTGGTGGGCAGGTCCTTGCTGTAAATGTGATGAGGGCCAGTAGTTTGCCCAGAGCTCAAAGAGCATCTGGTGTTCGCTGAGCTACTGCTGAGCCTCTCACTGCAGCCACAGATGTGTCAGCTTTATGAGCTTCTTGTTGGCTTGGTAAAGGTGGCAATGGTCTGTCCTCTCATTAGTGTCTCTTACCCTACAGATATCATCCTGGCACACTACCAGCCAGTGGGCTTCCTGTGTCTGTCCCACAGTGTGTGCCAACCTCTTTTCGAGGAGCTCCTGCTCCTGCTCCAGCCTCTCTCCCTGCTGCCCTTTAATCTAGACCTCCTTTTTGAGCACCACCTGATGCAGATGGGCAAAGAGCAGCAGCAGCAGAAGGAGCTGCTGCGTGTGAAGCAGGACCTGCTGCTTTCTGCACACTCCACCCTGCAGCTAATGCGGACACGAGCCAGCAGTGAGGATCCTGATGGCTGCAGTACCACCCCCGAAGTATGCAAAGTGGGTGCCAGAGATGGTGACATCTCAGCAAGCCACAGCACCCAGCAAGCTGTGAGTGAGAGGGTCAAAGGCGTGGGGGCCTCCTGCGGAGATGGAGATGGCGATGAGGAGGAAGAGCAGAGGAAGGTGCGAGAGAGCACATGGGAGTTCAAGAAGGACAAGCAGGCAGGCTGGTGGTACCAACTCATGCAGAGCTCTCAGATTTACATCGAGGGTTCAACTGAAGGCTCAAAGTTCATCCGCTATGAGAAGAAGAAGGCTACGAATGCTGTGCCCCGGTCAGCAGAGACCTGCAAGGCGCCGCCCCCCCGCGAAGGAGTTGTGGAGGGTGCAGAGGCTTGTCCCATTGCTGAGGGCACCTTGGAGGAGAGGCCCAAGGCTGCCAGCAAGCCAAACCCTGAAGCTGTAGAAGAGCCCTTGGAAAAGGCCCAGCAGGTACTGGTCAGTGAAGAGGTGAAGGAACGGAGCTGGCCCTTCTGGATGGGCAGCCCCCCTGACTCAGTGTTGACAGAGCTGAAGCGCAGCAAGGAGAAGGAGATGGGAACTCAACAAAGAGTAGGAGCAGCAGCCCCCCAAGAGGAGAGCAGCATCAGTGCATCAGAGAGCAGCCAGCCCATCAAATGGGGACACTTATTTGGGTCCAGAAAGATGCAGAAGGAGCCCAGGCAGCCTAACAGGTAGGGACGGGCATGGTTTGGGGGCTGTTTAACCTCAGACTGCAGTGGTACAGATGGAGGTCAGGTAGTAGCTGACCACCAGGCTACACCACAGTGGTGTACCAGTGTGTGAACAGATAGGTCTGTCACCCCTGCATAACCCTGCATGTCTGCCTGCTTTACCATTGCTCTCTTCAGGTCCTATCCTTGTACTGTCCATCTCACTGTCTTTCTTCTTCTGCCTGAGCTGTACTACTGCCTTCACTCCTAAGCCTCCTTTTTGGTGGAAGGGCTCCTGATGCACTTGCCCCATCATCACCTCATCCCTCCCAAAAGCGTGTAGTAAGTGAGCACAGAATACAGAGCCATCCCTGTTGCACATAATAGATGCCTGTGGCACTGGGTTGGAACTAGATGATCCTTGAGGTCTCCTTCCAACCTTACCATTCTATGATTCTATGATTCTATAAAGGCGCCCCACATAGCTGAGACCTACCAGCACTGCCTCTCCATCTACACCCTTCTTGCTTCTATGGCAACTGGAAATGATCACTGCCTCAGACACATTGTGCCTGGAGGATGCTGACCTCTCCATGCCAGGAGAGAGTTTGGGGACTGCAGTGCACTTTGTTCATGGTACCAGACCTCTAAGGCATGATCTTGCCATGAGAGCAACTGCTTCTTGCTCCCAGGTACTGCTTTCCTGTCTCTACCTGCTTCTGTCTTCTTGCAGGCTGCCCTCCGGCTGGCTGAGCTTGGACAAGTCTGTGTTCCAGCTGGTGGCCCAGACAGTTGGGGCAAGCATGTGGAGAGAAC
>WBNM01038533.1:23318-40383 GCA_013399055.1 Ramphastos sulfuratus
GAAGGCACATGGATGTTCAGTGTTACTTACGTCCAGGATGGGTAGTGCCACCCTGTGCAGAGATGGGTGTTTTGGGGAGTAACCCCAAGCCCTCCACACTGAGCAGGGAGCCAGTACCTGGGGAGCTCTGGGATGCTCAGTTGAGGGGATTTGGAGGGGAGGGGATACGGGCAGGGTCCCTGACTGAGCTAGGTATGCTTTTTGGAGTTAGGGGCAGTGCTCCTGGCCAGTAGATTGGTGGGGGAAGGGGGTGGGGGTGGCTCTCAGAGGGAGCTGGGGAACTGGGGAGGGAGGGATGGTGTTTCCTTTGGCATAGGGTTTCTGGTCTTGCTGAGCAGTGCCATGGGGTAGGGGGTGGCAAGTGTTGTGCACGAACACAAGGGGCTGCTGGGGTTCCTGGGGGTCCCCAGTAGAAGCAATGCCAGTCAACTCCTTCCTTACCATGTTCATGCCACCTGCTAAAGTGGGGATATTTACCTGCCTATCAAGGGGGTAACAGTGTTAGTGAAAGGCCATGCCAGTATTTGGTGCCTTGGCCGATTCGACGCTGCTTGCAGCATCGTGCCTGGGCTGGCTTCCCCATGGCGAGGGGCCCTGGTCTTGCAAGGTTACCTCCTGCTTGTATATCGCTTAGCGGATGTTGCACCGTATTTAATTTGTATTTCCCTGTTAGAACGAGGTGTCTCGCCTTTATTTATTTCTTTATTTATGATGCATATTAATTAAAAAGGTGCTGATTGAACTCCCTAATGTGCCATCCTGTCATTTCGCATTCCTGGGAAGAGGCTGAGGGTTACCTGGGGTGGAACACTGCACTGCAAACTTTACTCTACCTCTACCAGAGCCAGCATGAGACCCTCAGCAGGGAGACAGGTCACCCACAGCTATCAGACCTGACAGTACGGCACATCCTCAGGTGATGTTATGTTTTGGGGACTGAAGCAGGTTAGGAACTTCCACCCCCTCACCACCCCCACCCCCCCTGAAGCAAGGAGGCCTGGTGCTTGGTACTAGTCTGGTACAGGGGGGTCTGGAACTAAGCCAATAGANGCACTGGGTTGGAACTAGATGATCCTTGAGGTCTCCTTCCAACCTTACCATTCTATGATTCTATGATTCTATAAAGGCGCCCCACATAGCTGAGACCTACCAGCACTGCCTCTCCATCTACACCCTTCTTGCTTCTATGGCAACTGGAAATGATCACTGCCTCAGACACATTGTGCCTGGAGGATGCTGACCTCTCCATGCCAGGAGAGAGTTTGGGGACTGCAGTGCACTTTGTTCATGGTACCAGACCTCTAAGGCATGATCTTGCCATGAGAGCAACTGCTTCTTGCTCCCAGGTACTGCTTTCCTGTCTCTACCTGCTTCTGTCTTCTTGCAGGCTGCCCTCCGGCTGGCTGAGCTTGGACAAGTCTGTGTTCCAGCTGGTGGCCCAGACAGTTGGGGCAAGCATGTGGAGAGAACCAGCCCCTGAGCCAGAGCTCCCCCAGCCAGAGCCACCTGAAGTACCTGCTGTGGTCCGGACGGCACAGGGGCTATCTCCCCACCCTCCCTGGTGAGTCACGCTATATGGCTGTCCTGCAGGTGCTGGGACATGGTGGGTTGGCGTTGGCATGTCTCTGCTTCTTGCAATTCACCTGGCCCCCCAGGGGATGGACTGGGGTGGTGATGCAGCTTGTGCATGCATCCACCCTAGCTCTGCAGTCTGCAGGTGAGGGGGACCTGGGTGTCATCTGGGAGGAGCCAGGCTGAATGGGGAGGCAGGACCAGGCTCCTTTGTGCCTGCAGTAGCTCAGGGCTTCAGTGGGCTGAGCATCTGTGGTGAGCTAACCTTTCTTTCCCTCCCTCTGCCTGCAGTGAGGTGAAAGCTCTTTGCCATCACATTGCCACTGAGGCTGGACAGCTGAGCTTCAAGAAGGGGGACATCCTGCAGGTCATCTCCAAAGTGGATGGTGACTGGCTGCAGTGCAGCCTCGGCTCCGAGAAGGGACTGGTGCCCATCATGTATGTCACCCACCCAGATGACGAGGACTATTGATATGGCTGGGAGGCCAAGCACACTATTGTGGGCTGCTGAGGCTCCTTTGGAGAAGCCCACCCTGCCAGAAGAACAGACACAGCTTCTTGCTAGTTTCTTACCTTTCTTGCCATTACAGAATACAATAACTGTAGGTGGTTCCTTCCCTCTCCTCCATGTGCAGCTGCCAATGGCCAACTTGGCCTTTGGGCTCTTCTGCAAGCTGCACTTCCTATTGTCAGGCATTGCCGTGCATGCAGTCACACTGGGGACCACCTGAGCCCCCTCCACCCCATGCCATCTCCAGCATCTATAGGCCATGAACTCGGACATAGAGGAACCCAAGCAGTCCCTGCCAGGGCAGCACTGCCCAGCCTAGTTTCATTCGAAGGTGCAGCATGCTGGCTGTCCCCTTCCAGGAGGTGGAAATGCAGTCTGCAGCCTTCAGCATCCATGGCATACCAGCCACAGGGGTGAAAACATCGTGGATAGTGAAGGCTGAGTTGATAGGCTGCATTGCATCTTGGTGGGGGGCTGCCAGCTAGGCTCCTTCACACTGGAGCCGCCCTGTCCTAATGTGTTATAGTGGTGTCTGGTGGGTTGTACTGGGCCAAGTGGTCTGGCACTGCCACTCTGCAGGGCTGGGGCTGCACCTGGCCATGTCCAGAGGAAGGGCACGGGGGATATGTGTATGTGTGTGTAGCAAAGGGGCGTGTGGGGTCATAAGGAAGGCACATGGATGTTCAGTGTTACTTACGTCCAGGATGGGTAGTGCCACCCTGTGCAGAGATGGGTGTTTTGGGGAGTAACCCCAAGCCCTCCACACTGAGCAGGGAGCCAGTACCTGGGGAGCTCTGGGATGCTCAGTTGAGGGGATTTGGAGGGGAGGGGATACGGGCAGGGTCCCTGACTGAGCTAGGTATGCTTTTTGGAGTTAGGGGCAGTGCTCCTGGCCAGTAGATTGGTGGGGGAAGGGGGTGGGGGTGGCTCTCAGAGGGAGCTGGGGAACTGGGGAGGGAGGGATGGTGTTTCCTTTGGCATAGGGTTTCTGGTCTTGCTGAGCAGTGCCATGGGGTAGGGGGTGGCAAGTGTTGTGCACGAACACAAGGGGCTGCTGGGGTTCCTGGGGGTCCCCAGTAGAAGCAATGCCAGTCAACTCCTTCCTTACCATGTTCATGCCACCTGCTAAAGTGGGGATATTTACCTGCCTATCAAGGGGGTAACAGTGTTAGTGAAAGGCCATGCCAGTATTTGGTGCCTTGGCCGATTCGACGCTGCTTGCAGCATCGTGCCTGGGCTGGCTTCCCCATGGTGAGGGGCCCTGGTCTTGCAAGGTTACCTCCTGCTTGTATATCGCTTAGCGGATGTTGCACCGTATTTAATTTGTATTTCCCTGTTAGAACGAGGTGTCTCGCCTTTATTTATTTCTTTATTTATGATGCATATTAATTAAAAAGGTGCTGATTGAACTCCCTAATGTGCCATCCTGTCATTTCGCATTCCTGGGAAGAGGCTGAGGGTTACCTGGGGTGGAACACTGCACTGCAAACTTTACTCTACCTCTACCAGAGCCAGCATGAGACCCTCAGCAGGGAGACAGGTCACCCACAGCTATCAGACCTGACAGTACGGCACATCCTCAGGTGATGTTATGTTTTGGGGACTGAAGCAGGTTAGGAACTTCCACCCCCTCACCACCCCCACCCCCCCTGAAGCAAGGAGGCCTGGTGCTTGGTACTAGTCTGGTACAGGGGGGTCTGGAACTAAGCCAATAGACGGGAGATCTGGACAGAGCTACACACAGACCAGTATGGTCCAAGCAATGCCATGCTACTGTCTCCTTATTGAAATATGAACATGCATTTTTATACACTTCTAATAGACTGTTCAAGCCAGCCCGTTACAAAGTGGTCAAATCATTTAAGGGACAAGCTGGCTCAAATTGCCCAAGCTCTTGGGGAATTGTGTAAGTGGTCTAATTCATTAAGGCGCGCTGTGAGAAACCAGATAGTTGGATGCATTACNACACTGGCACAGGTTGCCCAGGGAGGTCGTGGCTGCTCCCTCCCTGGAGGCGTTGAAGGCCAGGTTGGACAAGGCCTTGAGTGACCTGTCCTAGTGGGAGATGTCCCTGCCTATGGCAGGGAGTTGGAACTAGATGATCTTTGAGGTCTCTTCCAACCTTACCATTCTATGATTCTATAATTCTACATACGCAATGCACTTAACAAGTATTTACAACTATATACAAATTAGAAACGATACAGAAATCCAAACTCGCTCTTGGACAAAGAAACTGCCCAGAAGGGCTCAAAGCTACTCCTCCTTTCTCCCTTTCTATCTCAGACAGGCAAACAAAAAAAACCCAAAAGCCAGAAAAGCTTAAAAGCCAGCAAAGCTTACATGTTAGTTGTTAGCCAAGATCAGAGAAGAGATAAAAGGAGAAGTGAAAGGGAGCAACGTCACAGATCAGGGTGATTAGATCCAGCAACACAGACCAGACTGAGCAAGATTATTTACATTTTAGCTTTTTATCCCTCTCAGCAAACCCATGAATGATACAGACATCATCACTATTTTCTTTTCACAACCAATGATCAATTTCTTTCATTAAAATATTCCAATTAGCCTCAAACCAGCACAGGGACACAATGTGGGTCAAAGTTTCTTGTCTTTATTCCTGGTGCACTCTGGCAGGGGACCAAGCAGGTTTCAGACAGGAGTTCACACCACTGCAGTCTGGCCTCTGCTTCCCCAGGTGCAGTGGGTTAAGGAACTTTCCTCCCTTCCCAACAACTGAAATTTAGCAGACCAGCTCACACAGCTTGGAAGTACAATGAAACTAAATTTACAGCAAAGCTAAATTTACAATCATATATACACAAGATAGTTACAAATGTTTACAATTGTATATAGTTGAGAAATAATACAGAAATCTGAACTTCCTCCTGGACAAAACAAAAGAAGCCCAAAAGGGGCCAAACTCCACCCTCTTTCTCCCAGACAGGAAATAACCAGCAAGGCTTGCATGTTACCTGCTAGCCAGGGTTAGTGGAAAATACTGGAGAGAAGAGGTCCAGCATTCAGAAGCAAAGAGGACAGAATTGTTTGTACTTTGGCTTTTTATCCCTTTTAGCAAACCAAAGAATGATACAGACTTTACCATGTTTTTCTTTTTACAACCAATGATCTAATTGCTCTTATTAGAGTATTCCAATCAGCCTTAAACCAGCAGACCAGAGTGCTCAGGTGTTGGCAGGAAGGTGTCCATCGGTGCAAACAAACAGGAACATGCAACTTAATGGGCAGCAAGCGAAAATCTAGAGCGGCACAGGAAGGAGGCAATGAAGGAGCTGGGAGACAGAGCCTGGGACAACGTGGCCATGAGGCTCAGTGGCTGCAGATCACTCACAAGGAAGGGTTCTGAAGCTTTGATACTCGGACTCGCACAAGCACTGGACTGCCAAGTCCGTCACAAACAAGCCCCAAGAGCCCACCCCTTCCCTTTACGCCTCATTAGCTCCCAAAAGAAGGGAAAAGCTCTGCTTGGGGCTCCACCCTTTGCTGCAAGGAAGCCACACTGGAGTTTGTCACAGTCATATGGGCAAAGGGTCTGCAGTGGGGGAATGAGTCAAAACAGTTGAAAGAAATCCGGAAATGAAACAGTGTGAGCCCCTGTCCTGGCTTGGAGAGGCATGGAGAAGTCAAAGCTTGCACCTGGCCTGTTTTAATTAACCTCTCAGAGGGAGCAGTGGTCAGGGCTGTGTACTAATTTCACAGAAATAGGCTGTTCTCCTCACGTGCACAGGCTGGCCCAAATGGGGAAGGGGACTGTGTGCTGGCCAACAGCCTCATGGGGTGCTGAGTCAGGCCTGGGGCTGGAAGGGAATTTTCCAGCTGCCTGTGTTGATGGCACTGGCATGAAACAGCTTGTTGGATGCTTGCTGCTGGGGCAGCCTCACATGCAGAAGAGGTATAGCAGGGTGGTTAGGGTATCAGAAACTGGATGTGAGGAATGCTGCTATGGAGTTTGCAGCTGCTGAACTCATATAGCCAAATCCAAGCAGGTCCTGGGTTTGTGGCTATCAGATAGTCAGCCTCAATCAGCAGCTGGCCGCAAAGCACAAAGCCACCTGCAAGGCACACAGAGATGTGTGTGTGGCAGTGGCTACCAGCACTGCTACTGTGGCTGGGTGGCCCTGATTGTGGCCTGGTCCCAGAGAGTCAGCTACAGTGTCCTGGTGGGGCCAGTCATCCCTTCAACTGTGTCATGGCAGCAAGAAGTTCGATGCTGTGGCACATGGGAGGTGATGGAGAGAGAGGTGGGGCTGGCCCTCTAGAGGAGAAGGGAACAGACAAGATGGTCATGCTGTATGCATGACCCCTCCATGGTGCTCCCCTGAACCCAAACAGCAACACTTCGCTGTCAAACTGCACATCCCTGGCCTTGTTACTGCACCAACCAATGTAGCCTCTCAGTCACTAGCAGCAGGCTACTTTCCAGGACCAGCCTTGAATGCCCCTGCCTACCACGGCCACAGAGCAGAGCAGTCACCAGCCCCAGCGTAAATGCCACTTCAGCATCAGTGCCCACCCTACCACCAGTGCCCACCCTGGCACCAGTGCCCACTTCACATGTACTGAGGTCCAGAGAGAGGCCAGGGGCAGCTCTGGAACAGCAGTAAGATGCTTGCTCAGTCCTATTCATCCCATGTCACCTGTGTGAGATCCTGGAGTAGCAGAAGAGTCCTCTGCTCCTGCTCCTTACAGGCATCTTTCAGCCTGTGCTTGGCAAAGTTGGTCCTGGCCTTCTTGCAGGTCTCAAAATAGACCTTGGCAAAGAAGTGCTGGGTTCTGGAGATTAGAGTATCTGGCATGGAGAAAGCAAAGAGGAGCCCAGCTTCATGGTATGGTTGTCTGCTTCGGAACCCAGTGGTGGGGGAGGTAAAGGCATGGGCTGACTGCGTGGCTGTGGCACACCAGGGATGCAATAGGAGTTGAGATGTTCCTAAGAACCTGAGAGACAAAGTGCCAGCTGAGGGACAAAGACCTGATGGTGAAAAGTGTTAGGAGGTCCTGGCAGGTCCTCTTGGATTTACTCTATCTGCAGGACAAAGGCTGTGAGTGTGGCCTCTAGATACCTGACAGGCCTTGCTGTGGGAGACTGGCAAGGGAGGAGGCACTTGAGTGTCAGCAAACTGCCAAACCGCCCTGGGCAAAAACTGGGCCAGCTGAGATGAGAATGCATGTTTGAGCAAGACAGGTATGGAAAGGTAGGAGAGGGGTGCACATGGAGTCGGGACAGGCAGAGAGCAGTGGGACAAGGAGGTATATTAGGTCAGGATAGGCAGCTCCAGTGTGAGCACAAGGCCCTGGGGCCTGCAGCCACAGTAAGAGAGCTGTCTTCAGAGGAGGAATCTTGTGGCTGAGCCGAGACATCAAGCACAGACTTGCAAGCCATGGTAGCCAGCAAGACTCATGGGAAAGCAGAAAATGTCTCACTGAACAGATCTGGTAGCAACCAGAACCAGACCTGGTGGAGGAGTGTGACTGTCACATCACCATGACTGCTTGGCATCTGACAGAGATACCTCATTAACATGACAGCTTTCCAAGGCACTAAAAGCTGAGCAGGTGGGAAAGTGGCACTGTAGTGGAAAATGGGCTCAAGCACTACTGGTATTGACTCTTCTCTTGCAAGGGCTGCAGGCAGCACCTGAGCTTGAAGGCAGCAGAGGGCAAATGTCTGTGCAAAGGCGCATGGGGTACAAGTGGGAGTGTTGGTGTCTAGAGGAAAGGTCCATATACTGGGGAAGAGGAGAGAATGACCTTCCTTTCTATGCCTCTCCTGGCAGCCAGACCCACTGCTCACCCTGCTAGTGTCCAGCAGCCACATCTCCAGATCCTACAGGGCTCCATGCAGCGTTTTATGCCATACAGAGCAGGGGCCATCAGGCTAGGAATGGGCAAGCAGATGGCTATGACCTTCCTGTGACCACTACTTGGGGAGGACCAAATAGTGTATGAGGTCACACTAGCCCCTGAAATCTTTGTGCAAGTTCAAAACAACTAAACATCCAGCTTTCAGGCTAGCCTGGCTGCAGCCTAGCCTGGGTACAAGCCTAGCTCTCTGCAGGATGGATCTCCCAGGCTGAGGTCATAGGACCTGCTTCCCAAGTCCTTGGTTGGCATTATCCTGCTCATGGCAGTATCCCAGGCATGTTGGAGCACAACCAGGCACTGATGATATGCAGTCCAGTTCCCTTTCAGCTAGAAGGACAGCAATGTGGTTGTGGCTGCCCTGGGTCTCAGCACTGTGGCGTTTGTCGTGTGGACTTCCTTCTTTGACCTTTCCAGTGACTTCCTTTCTGCCTCAGTGGCTCCATCTGTACAACAAAACCCACAAGGTTTCCTCTGAATGAACTTTCAGCATTGCCCATGAACAACTTTCACAGCCCAGAGCCCCTGTTTCCTCTTGCTGCAATGCTCACGGGGCAAGAGCAAGTCTGTGTGCACTAGCAGCTGTGCACAGTCCATGGATGACGACACAGGAGATTTGGGTGAGAACTTCAGTATCTTCACCTTCATCAACAATCTGGATGAAGGGATCAAGGGCACTCTCAGCGAAGTCTGCAGATAAGATCAAGCTGAGCAGGAGTGTTGTTCTGCTTGAGGTTAGTGTCACAGAGGCAACTACAAAATAGCAACAGCTACCCCAATCAGGGGTTTATTGTAACCAGAATTACTCAGCACTCTTTCCAAAACAATGCAATTACAGGTTGGGATGTCAGTGGGGAATATGTTGCTACACAACCCATTAAGCTTAAGTGTGCAGGTACCCACAAATGGAAAACCTCCCACACAAGGGTGCTCAAAATATGTACTCACCGAAGGGGAAATGAGAACTCATTCAATTCATGGGAGTATCCAGTCCAAAGCGAGACGACCTGACTGTAAGGCTGCTTACTGTGAAGGGAACCAACTCAAAACTGCTCTGTAGCAGGATTCCGTTTATACCCTAAGCTGAAGGTGCACTGTGGTTGTTTCTAATTACTTGGAAGGGCAAGCCCATGGAACTACACAAAAGCAGGCCAAGAACCTGGGCACCAGGATGCTGGCTAATGTCTGAGAGGTACCAAGTTGATCTTTATCAGCTTCTAGAAAGCCACAGCTCTTTGTCAGGTGTCTGTCAGGCTCTTGTGTTACTGTCAGGGTGGTTATATCTGCCACAGGTAGAAAGGCGCTACAGAGAGATCTGGACAGGCTGGATCAATAGGCCAAGGCCAGTGATACAAGGTCCAACAAGGTTAGGTATCAGGTCCTGCACTTGGATCACAACAACCCCATACAATGCTACAGGTGTGTAGAAGAGTGGCTGGAAAGCTACCTATGGGAAAAGGACTTGGATATGCTGGTCAACAGCTGTCTGAATGTGACCTAGCAGTGTGCTCAGGTGGCCAAGAAGGCCAGCAGCATCCTGGTGTGGCCAGCAGGACCAGGGAAGTGATTGCGACTTTGTACTCGGCACTAGTGAGGCTGCACCTCAAATATTGTGTTCAGTTTTGGGCCCCTCACTACATGAAAGACACTGAGGTGCTGGAGTGTGTCCAAAACAGGGCAGGAAAGTTATTGAAGGGTCTGGAGAGTAAGTCTTATGAGGAGCAGCTGAGGGAATTGTGATTGTTCAGTCTGGAGAGGAGAAGGCTCAGGGGAGATTCCATCATTCTCTACAGTTACTCAAAAAGAGGTTGTAGCAGGACGAAGATCAGTTTCTTCTCCTAAGTAACAAGCANGTGTTACTGTCAGGGTGGTTATATCTGCCACAGGTAGAAAGGCGCTACAGAGAGATCTGGACAGGCTGGATCAATAGGCCAAGGCCAGTGATACAAGGTCCAACAAGGTTAGGTATCAGGTCCTGCACTTGGATCACAANTCCCTGAAGAGATTTAAAAGACGCATAGATGCGGTGTTTAAGGACATGGTTTAATGGTGGACTTGGCAGAGCTAGAGTAACTGTAGGCCTTGATGATCATAAAGGTCTTTTCCAACCTAAGCAATCCTGTGATTCTATGATTGGCAAGCCAGCTGCTGCTCCTGAAGAACATTGTCGAGGGGAGTAGCACAAGTGGGTGCAGGTACAGACTGTCAGCTACAGGCAGGAGCTCTTACTCTAAGGGGTCCAGTGATGCAACTTTATTAAGAAGTATGCAGACCTCTTTGCACTATGTGAACAAGGATCTCAATCAAAACAAAGAGGCAAAGTATAGTATCACTGTTGCTGGTCTTCAAGCATCCCAATGGCTGGTTTGCAATACCAGGCAGAAGAAACCAAGACAATGCAAAGCAAGTCACTAATCACAAGACCAGGGAGGAAGATGTGGAACTGAGCTCTGTGCTGGGCAGGGATGAACACATTCTCAGGAAAGGGCTATCCACCGGTGGAGCCATAACATGATTTGTTTCCATGACCCTGTATAATCACCAAAGACTGAAAAGTCCAGCTGCATCATGCTCAACTTTGGAAAGAGGAAATGCCACGAAATGAGGAAACTTAGATAAAATGAAGCTGAAGAAACTGCATGGTTACATTGTGCCCAGCAAGCTTGCAAAGATTTAAGGCAGCCTTTCAGGGCTCTTGGTATCAAAAGGTAGAGGTGAACTAGCAGGATTAATCACCAGGGCCAGAGGTTATCCAAAACAGGAAGGCTCCTGCAAAGAACTGAAGTAATTTTGTCCAAATGACAAAAAATAGTACCCAGTAGGTTAAGACTTCTGTAAAATCTCAGTAAGACCAAGGGAAAGAAAAAAAAAAAAAAGAGAGAGAGAGAGCAAGAGCAAAGAGCCCATAGAAGCAGCCAGCAGTCCTTTTTCACAAACACTTCAACAGCTTCAGAAGTGCCCCCAAAGCCTGCAGGGTCAGTAGGACAATATGCCCTGGCAGCAGAGGAGTGAGGGCCCAGAGGCTGCATGATTGCTGTGAAACATGGCTCCAGTGCCAGTGCTCTGCAAGGTCTGCAACAAACTGGGACATGTGCGTGGCCTCGTGCCCGGACCCTGGCATTGCAGTGGGATGTAGCTTCCTCAATCCTGAAATATTCCCTGCCCAGCCTTCTGGCTGTGCCAGTTCTGCCAGGTGTGCTCTGCAATGGCAGTAGGACCTCTCAGACTGAGTAGCCAAGGACGCTTGGGTCCTGTCATGTTGCAAACAAGTCAAAGCTGTCTTTGTGGCTTTGGGTTTACCCTGCGTGACCAAGGCATGTAGCTGCTAGACAAGCACTGGCTTGCAACAACCCTCCATCCTCTGTGCAAGACCCCAGGTTGTGCTTGAGGTTGGATTTTTTTGATGTGCAGCAAGGGGAAGTGTGAGAAGCAAGAAGGCAGGAGGACTTCCTAGCAACTGCTCGGGCTGGAGCTTCTCCATGGCTTTTGAGGGTTTAGATGGAGTAATGAGAGTCTTTTGGAGATGTCATATACTGTTAACAGAGGAGATGGCAACCATTGTTCTGGGATAAGTGCACAAGAGGACAAGGGATTTAATATTTTTAGTCTTTTTTAGTTTATGAAATTTCCCTCCTCATTTTCCAAAGGTCCTCCAAATGAGTTATCTATTTCTAGTTTGCTTTTGCAGCCCTCTAATTATTTCTTGAAAGACTGAGAAGCTGCAGTTGCTCCTGGAGGCAGAGGAACAAGCTGTTCCCAGCTTCCTGACAAGTCTCACACCCTAGACAGAGCACAGCTAACTCCAAGCTACCTCCCAGGTTGTGTTCTGTTGTGATGCCAGACTCCTGACTGTGAACTTGCAGCCCCAGGGCACTTTTGCCAGGGCAGAAGTTTGAATATGGTAAACTCTCTACGAGTGAGCTTTGTATCTGAGTAAAAGAAATAAAAAGGCAAGTTCCTGCAAGCTGTGTTACAGGAAGAGATGAAACACAGAGAAAGGACAAGAGGTTAAGATTGCCTTTCTGAGCATAGGAAGGCAGGAGAAAGGTAGCCAGGCAGACTCCAGCTGTGTCTCTGAGAGATAGAAGGCTGCTGGAGTACAACTCCTCAAGCACCACCACAACTGCAGAAAAAAAAAAAAAAAANAACCAAACAAAAAAAAAACACAAAAAAAAAAAAAAAAAAAAAAAAAAAAACCAAAAAACAGAGACTTCTATAATGTTTTGCTAGAGCTAGATTTTTGGGGTGACTGAGGAGAGTGTATTTGGAGAGAGTCGCCCCAAACTGGTGTGCTCCATGCTGCTGAAGAGAGGTGCTGCAGGGTGTGCAAATCAGGCAAAAAAACCTTCATCAGAAGAAAGCAGAGCCTCATTCCAGGCTTGGGAGTACTGGACCTTGCTGAAGAGCATGATAAGGAAAGACATAACAAGCAGCTGCAGCCCTGCCACAAAGCCTCAGGAGAGATTTTAGGGCTAGTTTTTCCCACAGTTGTGTGCTTCATCTGGGATGGAGGCCAAGCATGTCCAGCAAGGGCTGCTAGGTAGTTAGGGAAGCTGGAGCACAAATTCATCAACGCCTGCCCTGGGCCACCTCTGACAGCTGAATCCACTGCTGTGACCAGTTCTACCAGTCTCTAGTCACTCAGACAATCTCCAATGACAGTCCTTTCCCTGACCACTGCCATGCCTGTGCCACCTGCTCACCCCTTCATGGTCATTTCTCTCCCAGCATGTGTGGTCAACAAAACATGCCACAAAACCAGGACTCCTGGTCCTCAAGGCCCTCATCAGATTGTTCCTGACCACCTGATCTCAGCCCAGTCTTGAACACCCAACAACATCTGCTTGAAACCTTGGCTTTCCTTGGCTGCCCCTGCCAGAAAGCCTGAAAACTGTGATTCTCAGACAAGAGAGCAGAGAGCAGAGAGATTGCAGAAGGGGCATGAAGCTGCCCCAGCACACCGATGAGAAGAAAGTAAGTATCACTGTGTGTGGCAGAGGTTCCCTCTGCTATGAGGAAGCCTCTTGCACCATAGGCGATTTGTCTGCGTGGCTGCTTCCTTTCAGTGCTTGCGCCTCTCGCAATCAGAGGGCTGTGCTGCAAGGCAGCCAGTGGGACTGAAATCTCAGTACCACCCTGGGAGCATAAGCAAACATGGCCCTGCAATGGGCATTTCTTCTGCTCCTCACACCTCTGCTGGCAGCACCAGAGTGGAAAGAGGTCGAGCCCAACACCTCCGGAGAACCTCAGGAAGGTAGGAAGTGCTCGCTCCTGTCCCCATGAACTAAGGTTTTCCTGCTCTTCTGCTACAGAGTTGCTGTGTATCTTACCGCAGGAAGGGTACAGCAGCTCCATCAGAGGGGACTGAATCTGATGTCAAAACCAGGGACATGGACAATTTTGCATGTCAGGTTGTGGTGTGGAGAAGCTGCTTGGGGATGGATGGCAGCAAACCTCAGTGTGCTGAGATAGCCTCTGCAGGGGCTGTATTGCCCCTCCACTGAGTAGGCAGCATCCCTTGGAGCATGAGGTGGTCATCTCCACATAGTGTGCAGATGCCATGTCCACACTACAAGTGGAGATGGCTGCTGGTGTCCAGCAACGACCTGCATAGTCATGGGCTGAGTCCCTGTGTGTCCAGGAAAGACACCGACTGGCTGCTTTTTAAGAGGCTTCTTTGGTGCTGGATGGGCAGGAGCACTCTCAGGGGCCCACTGGGCTCTTCCTGCACAATTTCAGCCCAGCAGAGTCAGTGAGTATCCAGAGGCTCACAAGTTTTCTGACCTCCTAGGAGGCTGCACTGTCTGGGGTGTGTCTGTGGTCCAGGAGCTGCAGCCTTGTACTGCTCTGTGTCTGCCTGCTATGGGATTTCTCTAAACTAACTTTGCCAGGGATAGGTGATAAAAATCACTAAAACTAGCATCCAGCCTTGTTGTCTCAATCTGCTGCAGGGATGTGCCTGGGCAGGGTCTTTACTGTGTGACAGAGTCTTTAAGGCTGGAAAATACTTTAAGATCACGAAGCCGACATTGCCAAGTCCACCAGAGTTTATTATGCCCCTGTGCACCACATCTACACTACTCTTAAATCCCCACAAAGAGGCTGACTCCAACCCTCCCCTAGGCAGCCTGTGCAATGTTTGATAACCCTTCCAATGAAGACATTTTTCTCAATGTTCAAAGAAATTAGAGCTACAAGGATGATCAGAGGGCTGGAGCACCTCTCCTAAGAGGAGAGACTGAAGGAGTTGGGGCTGTTCAGTCTGGACAGGAGAAGGTTCTGAGGTGACCGTATTGTGGTCTTTCAGTATCTTAAGAGGGCCTACAAGAAAGCTTGGGAGAGACTTTTTAGGATGTCAGCTAGTGACAGGACTAGGGGGAATGGAACAAAGCTAGAAATGGGTGGATTCAGACTGGATGTTAGGAAGAAGTTCTTCACCATGAGAGTGGTGAGATCCTGGAACTGGTTGCCCAGGGAGGTGGTTGAAGCCCCATCCCTGGAGGTGTTTCAGGCCAGGCTGGATGAGGCTCTAAACAGCCTTATCTAGTGTGAGGTGTCCCTACTCATGGCAGGAGGGTTGGAAGTGGATGATCTTGTCCCTTCCAACCCTGACTGATTGACTCTATGATTCCATTAAATTTTCCCTTACAATAGGGGCCACAGGAGCCCAGTCTCAGGGGAATCATGTACCTGTGGTTGCAGGTAGCATGAGTACAGCACACTCTCTCAGAAACAGGGGCTAAAACTGCAGTAGACAATATTGTCCTGGCCAGAATGGTTTCCCTTTTCCCAGACCGCCCACAAAAACTGTCCTCCCAGGCCAGCATTTGCAACTGTCCCTAAGTGCTGACTGGTGTTCCAGTTTGTTTTCATGGTGCACACTAAGGCCAGGACCTACCCTTACTGTGTGTGGTGGGATGAAGTAGGGATGGCAGATTATTGGTGTGCCCTGCACAGCTTGGTCACCCAGCTGTCCCTGGAGGAGCCTGGGGCTGCCTGCAGCAGAGCTGGTATTGCTGATTTTGCACCATGACTTTCGTGAAAAGAGGAACTGAGATAAAAACATCTGGCAGCTGCACCCAGCAGTGCTGACACTGCCTCTATCTTCAGCACATGAGTTCATCTCAGTCCAGGACCTATCTCAAGGTACCTACCTTATGGATTGCGGGAACCTTCTCTTGCTCAGGGACAGGACAAGATGAATGGCCAGGATGGGACAGGAGGCTCCATCCCAACCCTGCCTGCAGGGCAAACAGTGGCAATGGGACAAGGTAAAATTGTTGGTCAGAGATGAGCAATATAGAGACAGAACCTGACCCAAGGGTTCTCCTTCTTAGGGGTCCCTGAGCATCTGCCCTGATCCTGGCAGATGCAGAATGCAATGAGGGAGGCTGAACAGCTCAATGGGAATGGTGGACAAGCTGTTTCTAGTCCTCATTGTTGTCCCCTTCCATGCACCCACAAAGTCCTCCCACACTGGTGAGGCACCAGGGTGCTGAGAAGTGTGGGGATGTCCTTGTTCAGAAGCGTTCCTGCATACTCACATTGCTGCACTAGTTTTTCCCCCTCACCCTGTCGCCATCCCAGCACTGAGCACCGAGAGCACAAGTCCTTGTAAAGCAGCAGGCATGGCAATAATTTTGGAGGTCACAGGCCACAGGGTCCTACACCTGCCAAGGAGATGAGACGAGATGGCAAAGCCATGTCTTAGCAGTAGACAGGAGGTTAGGGCACACATGATGCACCAGGAACCCGAGGAGGAGCAGAGCAGCTGCAGGCATAGGATGTGGTTGGAGCATGGTGCACAAGTGTGAGACCATGCAGCACTGCTGCTCTCTTCACCTCATCACCAGGGTACTCTGCATTGAGTAATTTGTCTCATTGTCCTTTTGTCACCCTATTGTCTTGCTGTGCTGTTTTCAAGTGGGTTTTCTCCCTTCCAAGATGTCACACCTGTAACATCCCTTTATATTCCATGTGCCTGGGAGGCAGGTGGAGAAGCTTCTAGGGAATGTCTTCCCTGCTGAGGCAGGGAAAGCTAGGAAGAATACAGGCTTTCCCTGGCCTCTTTCTCGTCAGCCTTGCTTGACATTACCTAGTGACTGAGTAACATACCAGGAGCCCTAAATGAGCATAGCTGCAGTGCCCAGTGGGTGGGAGCATGCTAGGTAAAAAAAGACTGAGCTCAAACTGAAAAGCTCTGTGTCAGTGGGAGTCAAATTTCATACAACATCTAGAGGGAGTCCTGTGGGGAACACAAACACTAAGAGATATTGCAGAGGAGCATCTTGGGGCTTGACACTCTTGGGACTGTGAGCTGTGTGTTCCATTATGCTTCCATTTCCTATTATCAGAACACAAGTTCAGGAAACAAGTATTTCACCTACCTTTCTTAAAGCCCTGTCAGATGTCTTTTTGCATGGCAGAGCAGGTACCATTTAAAGTGCCACCATTTCCCTATTCTTCCCACAGTGGTTGTTCAGTGATTGGCTTTGTCACCTCCTCTTCTTGGCACCACTCCCAAGCAGGTACCACCCTGCAATGCACAGGGCTGCTTGTCCCCCTGCCTGCCAGTGTAGGTGAGGGACTCTGGGGACATCTCCTGTAGCCACAGGAATTGGAGTGGAGTGAACTGAAAGGAACCCTGAGTCCCCAGGGTTGGGTAAGTCCTTGGCACTGGGGCTGGAAGCTGTGGAGGATGCACCGGGGGGAAGACCAATGCTCCTTCAAGTGGTGGGGATGCAGGGCTGCCACAGGCAGAAACACAGATGTCCTTAGTTGAGGATAGCCATGCTGAATGTGAGGATGGCTGTGCACAGGTAGGTAACATGAGAACTTCCCTACTTGAGGCTGTGGGAGAAGGCTAAGAAAGTCAAGAAACAGAACTGCATGGATGGAGGACTTAATGGATGAGTGCACAGAGAGTGCTCTGTTCCGACAAGCCTTGTCTGTGGGTCAGATTTGGACAGATGGACACTATCTTCCCTCTTCCTTCAAGGGCTGGAAGGATTGCTGGGGATTTCTCTCATGTCACTTGCCCATGCCCTACCTCATCACCTCCCAGCCCACCTAACACCTGCTTTCACCTCTGCCAGAAATGTG
>WBNM01038535.1:0-29966 GCA_013399055.1 Ramphastos sulfuratus
TTCCTTTCTTTTCCTTCCTTCCTGTTCATTCCTTCCTTCTTTCCTTTTCCTTCCTTCCTTCCTTTTCCTTCTTTTCTTTCTCTTTCTTTCTCTCATTCTCTATTTTTCTCTTTCTTTCTTTCTTTTTAATTGAATTCTCTGGTAAGACTTGTGTGTCTCTCTGCTTCTTTAATCTTCCACTTTGAATTAATTTGTGCTGTGATAGATGGAGTTTGTGTTTCAGGATGTGTCAGTGGGACCATGCTAATGCATCTCGAATGGTAGAAGTCTGTCTGTTAATTGATTACCCATGGTCCTTCCTGGCCATGTTCTCTACTACAAATTCAGCACCAGGGGCATAAAGAGAAGAGATTGGGGAAGGGGGAAGGGAAGGCAGAGGACACTGAAGAGTTTTAAAAGGATTGATGTTAATTCCTCCAAGACATCCCTCTGTGATGTTTCTCAGTCAATAGGAGATTAGATTGAAGTGAGGATAGCCACTGTTAATCCTCTTCTATCCATTCCCACAATGAGCATTAATATAGGAACAAAACACACACAAACTTGCAGAGGACTTTTTTTTGTTGCTCTTTTTTTCTTTTCACTTCTCATCAAGGAAAGCACTGAAGATCAGAGTCTTTTTGGTCTTGTTTTTCCCAGGGCCAAGAGAGAATTTCACAAGTGCTGGACTGGGAGACTCTCAGGTTCCCTGCTGGACTGGGATACTCTCAGGTTCCCTCTGCAGCTTCAGATCCCTTAGCCTAGAGCTGTAATGCTAGCCAGGCAGAATGAGCCTTTCTCTTCCTAGCAAGTCTGGAGGCAAAAGGCAGTGATTTAGGGGCTGTGCTCCCATTAAGAAAGACTATGTAATTAAAACTTTGTCATTATAATGCATCTTCTGTTTTTTTTATTAGGAACTAGGACCACTTTTTTGTTAGGAATAAAACTACTTTGTGTTCATCCAGTGTCAGCATGGAGACCAAGGAGTCTCTGCAGTCAGCCAGATCCAGATGAGCTGTGAACCATTTCAATTCCAGTTTGTCAGTCTGGCCTGTTCTCTCACCTATCTATTAATGCATATCTAGCTAGTTACATGCTAGAAAGAAAGAGATATGGTGATTAGTGACTGATTTCTTACACGTACACCACTTGCACCATTATGAGCATCTCCATGAGTTGCTTTAGAGAGGTCCTGTATTCCTGCTGCCTCATGGATCTTCCCCAGAGTAAGAATGTGTGCTCTAAAATAGGTCACTGTGGACATCTTTTCTTAGGTAGCAGACTAGCAAGTGAAGAGGGCAGTGGAGAGAAAGAAGATACTTTCTTCATTCCACCACTTCTTATTTTTCCCCTATTGGAAAAAAAAAAAAAAAAAAAAAAANACAAATCAGATCTTTCAGTAGGCTCTGTCTAAATTTGAACATTCCTGATGGAAAGGTCCTTACATTCTGCCAGTATTAACTCTTGAAGGAGGCTAAGGTGATGATAATAAGCATTTGTGTAGTAACTTTTATCATAAGGTACTGAAGTAATTCACTAGTCCAACCTTGGGATAACCTGAAGCAGTTATCACTTCTCTTTTATATACAGCAAAGCAGCATTGCAGAGCATTGAAACAACTTTCCCAAAGCTGTTCATAGTCTGTGGCACAACTCAAGACCAAGGCACAGGTCTCTAGGCTCCAAAACTGGTGCTTTGAGCACAAACCCACACTCCTTAAGGAAATCCACTGCCAGGCAAAGTGACAACTGGGACTTAATTCCTCCTTTCCAGTCAGCACTGTAACAGTGGAGACTCCTTGATTCCTTTGCTTCTGGTCAAGACTTTCTCCTGCAGGGAAATAAATAATCCATTTGCTGCTTCTGTTTCACATTTCATCTACCATGCTTTGCTGTGATATCTAAAACACAGGTGACCAGAAATAGAATCTGTTTTAAATATATAATTGTTCAAATTCTTTCAGGATTCTGCAAAAACTATTCCCTATGTCACACAGGAACTTTAAATAGGTTCCATAGGCACCACCTGTCATTTTCAGCCAGATTGATAAGGCCTGGTATCAACTTTACCCACAGTCTCTCCCCTTCCCTCTTTCTTCCTTATGTTTTTATCCTTTACTTCAATATTTGACTTTGATGAGCTTTCTGTCAGTCTCCAGACTAGCCTGTCCAACAGATGATATGTCAGCTACCAGCAAAGCAGGGACATGCTGTTCTTCCAGCTGAGCATGTGAAGGGTAGAGTAGTTCTAGGGTTCTTTCTGTCCACCAGTCCTTGCCTGCCTGTGCTCCTGCTCTCTTGTAGGGGCTGTGAAGTGGAAAGGGAGCATAGCCTCAAAACATGAACCTCTGCAGTCTGGACTCCAGCTGCTCCTTTGGTTGTATGCAATCTTGGCTGGACACAGTGGTTAGCTCAAGCATATCATAAAAATCCCTTCCCATGCCTCAAACTACACTGCTTCAATTGTCTTTGTTTCCATCTCATCTGTGTGGGTTACAGATAAGCAATTCATCATGGAAGTACCAGCCAAGCTGTAAAACCCAAGGCCTTTTTACTGTAGACAAAGGTGTGCTTTTACAGATTGGGCAGTTCAGGCACATTCTCCATAAAAGAAGGAGATAACAGCATGCAACATCCAATGCTGTCCTGACTGAAACACACTGGGGCCCCATTTCCCATCTTCTCTGGTACTTCACCTTGACAGAGCTCATGCCATCCAAAGCAGACTTCTCAAAAGTCCAAGGGCTCTTTGAAAGATTAACACACTGAGTTTGCTGCAATTATTTGGGGGTATTCTAGCATCTGTGCTCAACTCTTTCTCACTTTTTCCCTTTGCTCTGTCAGAATTCTTATTCCCTCCTTGTTTAATCAGGTACAGTTACCACTTTGCTCTAAAGAGTTCAGTCATATTTCCTTTCAGGTGAAGCTTAGTGAACAGTAAATTTAACTGCAGTCACCCATAACACTCTTAAGTGATTTAAGCTCTCTTTTCCTGAGATTCAGGGGCTACTCAAGGTAAAGCTCTCATCCACGTTCCCCCCTCCCTCCCAAACCAAGGTCTCTTCCACACTGATTGATTCACCATCGTCTCTTACATCCCAGCTGGAGCTGAAAAGCTCCACCTGCTGCTATTACTCAGCAGTAATTGCACTGCACTTTCATGTGGGCTTCAAGCATTCATCATCAGGATGACTCAATAAGACAGCCTTGCATTGATGAAAGGCCTTAAAGCCTCCATCTCTCTTGCACATGCAACAGCCACTTTCTGGGTAAACTGTCATGTGTTTTGGGGGGAAGGGAGAATGTGTTTTGTGCTGAATAACTTGCTGGACAAAATTTCTCCTCTCCCCCATATCCTCAGGCTGTTTGAGGACCAGTAAAGTAATCCTTGCAGTCATGCATTATTCCCTGAGCACTTCCTGCCAGCGATGCTCCACCTTTGCGTTGTCTCCTAGGGAGCATTCACAAACAAAGCTTCCTGCCAGACACAGCTTGTGTGAATCAGGTCCAGTCTGCAAGACAGGAGCTTGGTGCCCCCCAGGAGGCCCAAATCCTCTGGCTTATTCATGTCTGCTCTCTGTTGGCTCTGCATTTTGGGACTTCTCAGCCAAGCTCTTGGCACGGCTATGGTCGTGTCAGGCCTTAGCCTGATGTGATCCGGTTCCTTCCCAGCTGCAGCCCCATCACTGGCCACAGATGCATACAAGTTCCCTCCTTCACCTCTTGGTTTGTCTGAAACCAGCCAAAGGAACAGACACCACCTGGCACTACTTATCCTTGAGGGCAAACAGAGGGCAGGAGGGTTCACTTGTTTCTCTCTAAGGCTGCTTCCCCTGCTGCTGCAGGAGTGACTGTGCACATGTGGCATGGACTCAGAAATATTGATTGGTTGCCCTGTTCCTGTGCTGGGCAGATAGAATTCTGGAAGGGATGAAGGTCTCCAGAGAGCTCAAAATTCAATTCCCTTTTCATAACTCTTATGCAATATTCTCTTGCAGTTGTCTGGCAGAACCTTTCTGGTAACTAGATCACCAGAACATATCTGGAAAGAAGCCATGCCTACACCTGTATGGCCATGTAACATTTATTTACCACTTGCAGGATTGGGTTGGTTTTTGTTTGTTTTGGTTTTGGGTGTGTTTGTTTGTTTGTTTGTTTTTGTTTTGTTTGGGTTTGTTTTTTTTATTGTGGAATATAATTTATCCAGCTTTGGGAAGATGCAACAGCCTTGTCAAGAGGCAAATAAAGAGCCAAAAATCCAAGTGCTGCTCTTGGTGCTACCACATCTTCTGTCTGTATAGAATCATAGAATGGTAAGGTTGGAAGGGACCTCAAGGATCATCCAGTTCCAACCCCTTGCCATAGGCAGGGACACCTCCCACTAGCACAGGTCACTCAAGGCCTCGTCCAACCTGGCCTTGAACATCTCCAGGGAGGGAGCAGCCACAACCTCCCTGGGCAACCTGTGCCAGTGTCTCACCACCCTCACTGCAAACAACTTCCTCCTAACATCCAATATTAAATCTCCCCTCTGCCAGTTCAAACCCATTGCCCCTCACCCTGTCATTGCAAGCCCTTGTCAATAGTCCCTCCCAACCTTCCTGTAGCCCCCTTCAGATCCTACAAGGCTACTCTAAGGTCTCCTGGAAGCCTTCTCTTCTCCAGGCTGCAGAGCCCCAACTCTTTCAGCCTGTCCTCATAGCAGAGCTGCTGCAGCCCTCTGATCACAGTATCACTCCATCAACTTCCCTGGTGCTTTGAGTCACTTTGGTGCTGGGCAACAGTGGTGTTTCTAACTGCTGAGGGGCAGTGAGGGTGAGCACGTTGGTGGATGAGGAGTGTCAGATGTCATAATGGAGTTGGTGACCCTCACTTCTGTGGATTTTCTGTGATCTCCCTTGTGCAACTGTGGAATGCATCTCTAGGTACTTCTGGACATCTACTTACTCATGTATCCAGAAGTCTCTATATATATAGCCCCATACTGATAATCATTATCAGTATCAGTATGTAGAAGGTTGTGGATGGGAGGTTGTGGCTGCTCTCTCCCTGGAGGTGTTCAAGGCCAGGTTGGANACATTTATTTACCACTTGCAGGATTGGGTTGGTTTTTGTTTGTTTTGGTTTTGGGTGTGTTTGTTTGTTTGTTTGTTTTTGTTTTGTTTGGGTTTGTTTTTTTTATTGTGGAATATAATTTATCCAGCTTTGGGAAGATGCAACAGCCTTGTCAAGAGGCAAATAAAGAGCCAAAAATCCAAGTGCTGCTCTTGGTGCTACCACATCTTCTGTCTGTATAGAATCATAGAATGGTAAGGTTGGAAGGGACCTCAAGGATCATCCAGTTCCAACCCCTTGCCATAGGCAGGGACACCTCCCACTAGCACAGGTCACTCAAGGCCTCGTCCAACCTGGCCTTGAACATCTCCAGGGAGGGAGCAGCCACAACCTCCCTGGGCAACCTGTGCCAGTGTCTCACCACCCTCACTGCAAACAACTTCCTCCTAACATCCAATATTAAATCTCCCCTCTGCCAGTTCAAACCCATTGCCCCTCACCCTGTCATTGCAAGCCCTTGTCAATAGTCCCTCCCAACCTTCCTGTAGCCCCCTTCAGATCCTACAAGGCTACTCTAAGGTCTCCTGGAAGCCTTCTCTTCTCCAGGCTGCAGAGCCCCAACTCTTTCAGCCTGTCCTCATAGCAGAGCTGCTGCAGCCCTCTGATCACAGTATCACTCCATCAACTTCCCTGGTGCTTTGAGTCACTTTGGTGCTGGGCAACAGTGGTGTTTCTAACTGCTGAGGGGCAGTGAGGGTGAGCACGTTGGTGGATGAGGAGTGTCAGATGTCATAATGGAGTTGGTGACCCTCACTTCTGTGGATTTTCTGTGATCTCCCTTGTGCAACTGTGGAATGCATCTCTAGGTACTTCTGGACATCTACTTACTCATGTATCCAGAAGTCTCTATATATATAGCCCCATACTGATAATCATTATCAGTATCAGTATGTAGAAGGTTGTGGATGGGAGGTTGTGGCTGCTCTCTCCCTGGAGGTGTTCAAGGCCAGGTTGGACGAGGCCTTGAGTGACCTGTGCTAGTGGGAGGTGTCCCTGCCTATGGCAGGGGGTTGGAACTGGATGATCCTTGAGGTCCCTTCCAACCTTACCATTCTATGATTCTATGATTCTAAGGGAGCTACAAATCTGAACTATAGCAGACTTGCATACTTATGCCAGTGGGACTGCATCAAAGCTGGCTAAGAATATAAACAGATTTTTTTTTTTCCCCCTCAAGTATCAACACTTTGAAAATTCAGCCTATTGGGCAACTGATATAAAATACAAAGAAAAAAATAAGAGATGCAAAATCTTTCAGGTTGGGAAAACTGAAATTTCTTTCCCTACTTTGCAAGTAAAAAAATATGGTATCGAAAATGTGATAAATTTTACCTTCTCTAATCGGGAAACACTTTTCTGTTTCTCTCCCAGACTTTCTGACAGTCCTAAAAGCTATTTGCTCTGGAATTTTAAAATTGTTACATCCCAACTGTACCTAAAGATGCAGACAAGTGTACATAGCTTTGAAAAAATAAAACTAAATTTCATTAAGCAGTGTTGGGTATCAAAGCATCTTTGCAAACCTGGCCCATTTCTCCTCTGTGCGTAGGTGTCGCAAGTGTTAAGAATAACCAATGGTTCAATGTATCTGCAGTCATTGGGGCATACAATTGCTTGATTTTATCTGCTCCAGAACTCCTCAGAGACCTTGTCCTGATTTACTGAGAGAAAAAATATCCTCCAGTCCTCCAGTTTTCCAGTTTTATGTGCTTTAATTACTAAAGCGAATAATTAAGCAGAAGCAAAACATAAAATAAATATTAACCCAATTTATCTTCGTTTACTTTGATATAAACAAAAACAATTAATCTAATTATCAGGTTAATGAAACCATTATAAATAAATCAACAACCTTATGAGCTTATCATAAACAAAAAACAATTAATCTAATTATCAGGTTAATGAAACCATTATAAATAAATCAGCTGATAGTGTGTGATACTGTGTGTGTAACGACCTTATGAGCTTATCTAACATGCTGGAAGACAGCAGTTAGCTGCCAGCCACAAGCACAATGCAGCATTGTCAACAGCAGCTGAAACATTTGGTTGAGAGCTATAACAAGGTGTCAGTCACTCCCAGATCAAAGGTGACATTGTTACTCATTAACATTGTTCAAATTACAGGTGGTCTGGTGGTAGCCAATATCTCTGCTTTGCCATCAGAGGTCACCCAAAACCACCCTGGTGCAGGTCAGGATGACCAAGCTTGTTAGATGGAAAATTCAAATGGAAATGGACAGGAGAAATACTTTCAGAATTAATCACACAACATTCCCAGTCTGAAATTCCATGCATCAACGATTCTGGAAACTGTCTGTTTAGTTTAGTGATGCTTAAGGCTTTCAGAATCCATTCATTGTCATTCAGAGGAAAATCCTTGGATTATCTGCACACACACGTGTGCACACAGAGCAAGAATCACCAAGCAGCAGAAGTCCTACTGCATATTAGAACCATCACAGAAAAGCAACCCCTTTAAAGAGTTTTGTGTTTAGCTAATCTGGTTTCTGTGACTTTCCTCTGAGAGTCTCAGGAAGCTAACACATTGTTCAGAAAAAAACTTCGTGGTTTGAACTTGAACTACCTGTTTTATATTGGTAACTTTCTTTAACCAGACTTCCTTTAGCAGTGTCAGATCTCATGATCCTGTGGATTATAGCACATTTGACCACCTTTTGTGGCTGCCTGAGAAGGCAAAGGAAACACAAACGTTTTTAGGGGTGGAAGTTACATGCTGGCAGCAGCAGGCACAACGAGTGTCAGTGGCCAGGTGGCAGAAAGGAAGATTTTTGATTTTCAGAAGGAACAATGTGGCTTATTCCACTTCCTCATAACTTCTCATGAGGACAGGCAGAGAGTTGGGGCTCTGCAGCCTGGAGAAGAGAAGGCTGCCAGGAAACCTTGGAGTAGCCTTCCAGGATCTGAAGGGGGCTACAGGAAGGCTGGGGAGGGACTATTGACAAGGTCTTGTAATGACAGGACAAGGGGCAATGGGTTTAAACTGGCAGAGGGAAGATTTAGACTGGATTTAGGAGGAAGTTCTTTCCAGTGAGGGTGGTGAGACACTGGCACAGGTTGCCCAGGGAGGTTGTGGCTGCTCCCTCCCTGGAGGCGTTCAAGGCCAGGTTGGAGGAGGCCTTGAGTGACCTGTGCTAGTGGGAGGTGTCCCTGCCTATGGCAGGAGGTTGGAACTAGATGATCCTTGAGGTCCCTTCCAACCTTACCATTCTAGGATTCTATGATTCTCTGATTCTGCTCCCCACCTTCTTGGCAGATTAAAATGAGGTGCTTCTGAATTCACCAGCATTGCTTGGTGTACCCTGCCATTCTATGTAAAAGACAGCCACATACTATTATAGGTCAAATGAAAATCCATCCCATCAGACAGAGAATTTATAGCTGTTTTAATATTTCAGATCATAGTTTAATGGATAGATGCCCTTATTCTGTCCTACAAAAGCCCCAGCTCAGATATTACTCGGAAGTGCAAAGCTAGCAAAATGCTGATGCTAAAGACCATAATTCTGTCAGTTCTACACAACCATTTCTAATCTGGAGAGACCCTCAAAGCTGCTTCTTGATGATTCAGTGCTTGTTCCACCTGGATTTCGACCCAGGCAAATTTAAGATAAAATACTACCTTTTACCATCACCAAAACATGAGGGTTTCCCTGTATACAATTTGCTTTTTAAGCAAAATTCCCTAGGCACAGATCTGCCTCCGCCTTGTAGCACAACCTCTAGAAAAGCCCAATCCCAACTGGATCCCCTTACTCCAACTAGATTCAAATGTGTATTAAAAAATCAAAAATGTATAATCATAATAATTACTTAATAGCTCAGATCCCATGTTAAAGTGTTTGCAAAAACTTCTGCAAGTAGCAAAAGGTTCTGCTGCTCTCAGTAAGGTTGCTGAGGACCCACTGGGTCCTATTGCAAGACATAAGGACCATTCTCCTGTCCCCACCCTGGCAGATAAAACTGGCTCATGACAGAACAGGGCTTAGCTGATTCATGTGAAAGGCTACAGCCTGATGCAACTGAGGTACATCAAGAGGCAGAAAAATATTCAGAGGCACAGTCCCAAGCACAGAAAATGCCACTGCTGAGAACATGCTCAGAGAGCAGCAGGTAGCAGTGATAGGGCAAGAAGGGATGGCTAAGGGCATATGAAGATCACCCAGGTTTTCCCTAGTGATGCTGCAGGTGGTTGCAGTAAACAAAGAGCAGTGACCTTCTGCAATGCAACACACAAACAGACTCTGGCAATGGTCTCCACGGAGTTTTCTTCAGCATTATCTCCAGTTTCTTCTTCTTTGCTGGCTGACCTTGGCACTGCAGTTTTTTTTAAGGTGATGACTCTTGTCAGGTGAAATCTTCCCACCCTGATTGTGAAGCTGGTAAGAGTTCTCCACTCTGAAAATATTTGCTCCTCGAGAGAAAGCCCCTTCCTGTATGCATTACACCTCCTGATTGACAGGCTGCACAGAAAGCATAATTTGTAATGTTGAGGCTGACAGGAATAAAGTAGTGGTCTTATTATCTTGCCTTGCAACCATGTTAAAAGATGAATTGATCTGGCTTCTCCATTGCTGCAGCTATTCAAGAAGAAGCACTTCAGCTAGAAGCAGGCAGAGTGAGGTTCCACTAGCCAGCAGCCAAACAAACATACGAGATACACAGGTGGAGAAAATGAACAAGGTTCTAAATAGTGGCTTCAGAAGAAGACTAGAGGGATATGTGCCTGTGCCATCACCTCAGCCAAAGGGGAACCATCGATGGTAATTTATGGTTAGTTTGAAATCTTTATCTGCAGCCCAAGATTTGCTTCAAGTTTAAGACAAGAAAAAAAATCCAATGATTAAAGGCCAGGACTGGGAATATTACATTCCAGGGTTCTACACTGATCTATACAGTGCCTCTTGAAAATTTCTCCCCGTGTCCCCTTTAAAATGACTCTTTTCTGCCACCATCATCTGAATTACCTATGCCTTCCTCTGAAGCCCACACTTAAAATATATTAAAGACTGGGGAAAAAAACCCAAAAAACAAACAATAAAACCCCAAATAAACAAAAACCTAATGTCAAGTTCAGGATAAACTACATTACTGAAAAAGTTCACAATGGAGTCACCGACCCTGGAGGTGTTCAAGGCACGTTTGGATGTGGCACTTGGTGCCATGGTCTAGTCTCGAGGTCTGTGGTAATGGGTTGGACTTGATGATCTCTGAGGTCTCTTCCAACCTTGGTGATAGTGTGATACTGTGATACTGTGAATATCGAGCCATGGCATCACTCTGAAAGTTCTTCTGAGTGCTTAGCTTTGGCCTCACAAGCTCTGAAGGCAAAAAGGTGCTGTTTTGTATAGCACCAGGGTTTCAGAGTCCATGGATCACCTATGGGCAGGTGACAGCTATGCTACTTCTGCAACTACATGAGTGTAGGTAAAGAGCTTGAATGAAAGCAAGAGGAGAACTGAGTTCATGCATGCACACAGGTGGTGGCATGAGAACATCAGCCAGCTGGAGTTAGAGCACTGTGTGCAGGAGCTACTGAGGTGAGTCTCTAGTGGGGCTAAGACACTAAGACTCACAGCCTTGGAGAAAGAACCATCACAGGTGTTAGAGAGCAGCCCTGTGGAAAGGGATTTGAAGGTGCTGGTGGACAAGAAGCTGGCCATGAGCAGACAGCGTGTGCTTGCAGCCCAGAAGGCAAATCACANTGTTCAAGGCACGTTTGGATGTGGCACTTGGTGCCATGGTCTAGTCTCGAGGTCTGTGGTAATGGGTTGGACTTGATGATCTCTGAGGTCTCTTCCAACCTTGGTGATAGTGTGATACTGTGATACTGTGAATATCGAGCCATGGCATCACTCTGAAAGTTCTTCTGAGTGCTTAGCTTTGGCCTCACAAGCTCTGAAGGCAAAAAGGTGCTGTTTTGTATAGCACCAGGGTTTCAGAGTCCATGGATCACCTATGGGCAGGTGACAGCTATGCTACTTCTGCAACTACATGAGTGTAGGTAAAGAGCTTGAATGAAAGCAAGAGGAGAACTGAGTTCATGCATGCACACAGGTGGTGGCATGAGAACATCAGCCAGCTGGAGTTAGAGCACTGTGTGCAGGAGCTACTGAGGTGAGTCTCTAGTGGGGCTAAGACACTAAGACTCACAGCCTTGGAGAAAGAACCATCACAGGTGTTAGAGAGCAGCCCTGTGGAAAGGGATTTGAAGGTGCTGGTGGACAAGAAGCTGGCCATGAGCAGACAGCGTGTGCTTGCAGCCCAGAAGGCAAATCACATCCTGGGCTGCATCAAAAGAAGTGTGGCCAGCAGAGCCAGAGAGGGGATTCTGCCACTTTGCTCTGGTGAGACCTCACCTGGAGCACTGCGTCCAGTTCTGGAGCCCTCATTATAGGAAGGATGTGGTCCTGATGGAGCAGGTACAGAGGAAGGCCACGAAGATGATCAGAGGGTTGGAGCACCTCAGCTATGAGGAGAGGCTGAGGGAGCTGGGGTTGTTCAGTCTGGAGAGGAGGAGGCTCCGGGGGGACCTAATAGCAGCCTGCCAGTACCTGAATGGGGCCTACAGGAAGGATGGAGAGAAGCTGTTTACAAAGGTCTGTGGTGACAGGACGAGGGGCAGTGCGTTCAGGCTTGAGAAGAGCAGATTTAGATTGGGTGTTAGGAACAAGTTCTTTACTATGAGGGTGGTGGAGCACTGCAACAGGTTGCCCAGGGAAGCAGTTGAGGTCCCTTCCCTGGAGATGTTCAAGGTGAGGCTTGACGGGGCCCTGGGTGACCTGGGCTGGTGAGGATGTCCCTGATGGCTGCAGCAGGGCTGGACTGGATGACCTCTAGAGGTGCCTTCTGGCCCAGACCATTCTATCATTCTATGATTCTATGATCCTATGATTCTATGATCACTAGATGTCTGTGTGCTCAGCTTCTGCCATCAAACAAATCTTGGGGTGGTGGTCTTCTTGTAACCCCACAATGATACCCTTTCTATGGCCTCTTCTTACAAAACTATGGGGCTTTCTAAGGAGACCAGGTCAGCCTGCAAAATGTCAGCACCTCCACCAGACCTGTCTCTTGGTTCCTTCCCATTCTTACAATTCTTACATTCTTATACCAACAACCAACATACCAATATTCTTATATTCTTATACCAACAACCAACACAGTTAGTTCTGCCTCTGTTCCTTCATTGGCCCTTCCTAGAGTTAGAGCATACCTTGGAGACATAGGAACATGGATGGGGTTCAAACTTGGCATTTGGAGGTGGGCAGAAGTAATGGAGAGGGTTGCTCTTGTTCCAGTGCCTCAGGAGGAGTGAGACAGCTGAGGAGAGGTGTGGGAGCAATGCCAGGCTGCTTATGCTCTTGAATGGAGCATTCAGGGACTCACATACCTTTACCTAGTGGGCTTCACAGAAAGACCTCTGGAGATCATGGTGAGTTGTTCTTGGATAAAAGATATAGTTACTTAAGGTGTGTGAGAAGGTAAACAGAAAAGTGCTGAGCTATGATGTGCTGCCAGGGAACTGTGGTGGCTTTGTTTATTTACTTTGGGGGTTTTTTTGTGTGGATTTGCTTTATTCTGAGTTTGTTTGATTGTTCTGTGGGTTTGGTTCGTTTTTTATTGTTTATTTGGCGTTTTTCTTTGTTTGTTTTTCCCAGGTTGCACATTAAAGAGTCTCTCTCTGTAATTCTGGCTGCTTCTCACAGTTTCTTAGAACTTTCAGATCTTTTTTTTTTTTCTTTTTTAGTTAATAAATAAGCCTCACTTCCTGCTCACACAACTGCCTCTGATTTTGGGTGGAGAGTAGAGAGCTTGTCCAGGCTTATTTTTCTGTGTATAACCCCACACAGAGGGAGAGTAATAATTGCATGTGAGGTCAGGAAAAGTGAGCACTGAAACTTAGGACACTACTAACCAAATAGAAAGGAAGGAAAGAAATGCCAGGACAAGGGGCAATGGGTTTGAACTGGCAGAGGGGAGATTTAGAGTGGATGTTAGGAGGAAGTTGTTTGCAGTGAGGGTGGTGAGACACTGGCCCAGGTTGCCCAGGGAGGTTGTGGCTGCTCCCTCCCTGGAGGTGTTCAAGGCCAGGTTGGACGAGGCCTTGAGTGACCTGTGCTAGTGGGAGGTGTCCCTGCCTATGGCAGGGGGTTGGGACTAGATGATCCTTGAGGTCCCTTCCAACCTTACCATTCTATGATTCTATGATTCTGTAAGTGTAAAGTGGTGAACATGGTCAGGTGAACAGTGATGGAACAGAGCAGTTCATTGTACTCCTCCCTTTACACAGGTAACATCTCTAAGTGGTGCTCTGAATGCTCCCCCAGTTACCAACACATTGATTTCCACTTGACAAGGAAATTAGGCATCAGAGTTTGAATGAAATGGAGTTTTGCTGTTTCCATGGAAATTTCCCATGCCTATCAGATTGATGGAGGGCATCCTTTACATATAAGTAAACAAAATAAGGCTGCCTCACAGGCAGTGGGTTGCCATTTCTATTTAGACAATAAAGTCCATATCTTTTCATCAGCAAATGTCTTCCTCCTGGCTCTCTACTTCATCAGACAGCTCTCCTGTCCTACATACAACATTTATTTCAGTTGCCTGGGCCCTATGATGAGTCTTAGTTCTGGATAAACAGCACAAAATACACAACAGATACATTACAGGACTAATAGCTTAATCCTCTATAGCAAATAATATATTCTTTTGATGTATTCAGCTTTTCTATACCCTTTTTTTTTTTTTTTGTTGGGTTTTCCACATGATCCAGAACTGATCTTCTCCTCTAGTTGTGGGCACCCTGTGTGACTTAGTTAAGATAATGTTTTAACACCCTCTCAAGGAAGTCACAGTATCACAGTATCACAGTATCACACAGTATCAGCAAGGTTGGAAGAGACCTCAAAGATCAAGTCCAACCCATTCCCACAGACCCCAAGACTAGACCATGGCACCAAGTGCCACGTCCAAACCTGCCTTGAACACCTCCAGGGACGGTGACTCCACCACCTCCCTGGGCAGCCCATTCCAGTGGGGAATGACTCTCTAAGTGAAGAACTACAAGAGTCAATCTACTCTTGAAGATAAAACTTTTGTATGTGAAAAAGGAGCAACTAAATAGGAGCTTAGCAGGTAGTTCCCATTGTAAGTCTACCAGTGGAAGTGGAAATATTCATCTCCATTGGGCAGCATGGACAAGGAGAGCTGTGGGTTTATTGCCTTTTTTTTACCTCAGCACCAGCTATCTAGCCTGACAAAACAAAAGGCTGTTCATCAGGCTCTAACAGACCAAATGACAGCAAATTATTACTGCCCCAGCACTTGAAATAGTTTGCATCAATATTTGTGTAACACACGATCACCACGGCATGAGTGATTTCCTAGCTCAAGCACAGGGACAACATCAGCCTGCCTGGAGCTCTGTGTTACCACAGCTGGACCACTTCCAGCCATGATGTGTGTCTATGCCACACCTGACTGTTCAGTGTAGGCTTTCTAAGGAAAGACCTAAAGCTGCAGCTGCCTCAAGTTTATCCTTCCAGCCATACAGCAAAATCACATTTCCCCAAAATGGAATATTGGGTTTGCTCTGGCAGTGACAGCAGCCTTTGAATGCTTTTCCTTCCAGCCTTCTGGTCTGCAACATAAGCAAGGAGAACTTTTGTAGTCTTTGGGCTCAGGTAAAAGTTACAGAAGAGGAAAAACGCAGATTTAGTCCTTTTCAGGCTTGTGCACATAAGGGAGCTACAAACCCAGTTGTTTCTTTCCCCAACCTTTTTTATCATTTAAGCAGCATCCAGTTGGCTTGCAACCAAAACTGTGATTTTACCACTATGGTCGTAGATTTCAGCAAATTTGTTTTCCCCAGACAAAGTGAGACAGGCTAATAAATGCAGATGAAAGATAAAATGCAGCAGAAAGTGAAGGGCTAGGAAATAAGAATGGGTACCCCTGTCAAGGTGTGGTGATGAATGGGTAGCTATTATTTGCAGTCTCAGGCACGGACTGAGAATTGTCTTTGGACAAGCTGAAGTTGTAGGTCAAGGTCGATGCCTGAGTCAGAATTATGATTCAATGTCTGGATCATGTTTCTTCCTCAGTCTTCATGGCTGACCCCCTGAGAGCAGGGTGGGTAGGGCAGTATTAAATATTACTATTTCACCTTAGTTACTAGGGCTATGTTTTTAAGTGACCTGACACATACTAAAACCCCAAGAAATAAAGTGGTTACATCTTAATGAGTTTAGAGGAGAATGGCCAACTTCTCACCAAGGATTTGTCAGGTCTGCATCCCTAAGATAAACACCCTAAGCATTTGTTACAGCTGGAAAAGAGAGACAGCTAAAACCAACAATAAGAGCAAAAGACTTGTGACTTACAGCCATTGCAGGACTGCTGCTGCGAAGGAACTGAGGTTGGAGAACTGCAAGGTTGAATACAGAAATCCTGGGCTTATGGTTCAGCTTCCTAAGCCACTGGCAGCCCAGACTAAGATATGCATCATAACTTTCAGCCACAGAGCTGAAACTTCTACCCTGGAACAAAGTATTTTTAAAAGCCAAGGAAATCATAGAATCATAGAATGGTAAGGTTGGAAGGGACCTCAAGGATCATCCAGTTCCAACCCCCTGCCATAGGCAGGGACACCTCCCACTAGTACAGGTCACTCAAGGCCTCCTCCANATACCACAAATGAATAAAAAGGAAGATGACCAATCCTCTGCTATCTCCTCGCTTACCCTGTTTTATGCATGTCATCACACTGGAAAAAACACATTGGTTATTTTACAGTCCTCTACAGCTTGAGCTGAGGTCACTAAAAAGAAGTGCTCAGCCAGAAATAAACTGTCCTCAGCATGATTTTAAGACTTTCTTAGAGTACCATGGAAGCAATTCACAGTTCTAATTTCATCTCACTTTCAGCTCACTTGATGCATCTACAGGAACAATCTGACTGTCACAATAATTATCTGGACATGTATTCATGAGAAATAAAGAAAAGGGGAATAAAAAGTATCACTTGCAAGTTTTCACTTTCTGTTTAAAAGAGTTTGGGGGGGGCTGGGGGGGTGGGAAGTGAAGGGTGCTACAGATTCCCTTGTATTCACACAGTGGGGTCAAGCTCCTCAAAGTCCATAGCAGATTTTCAGAAGAGCTGAGGAAACATGCACATACCTGTGAAATGAGAAAAAGGTTAAATGAGAGCCTAATATACTCCCAAAGGCCACAGGAAAAGAAAAGATGTTAATGCAATTACTGCTGATAACATTCTGAAAGAGTATGTGTTTGAGAGAGAGAAATTAGCACATCATCTTGCAATCCTTAATTACTGGCATGTTAATTACACAACAAAGCTGTCCTCTTCTAATGAAAGAAATGAGTGAATATCAGAAGTGTTGTTCCATTTAATCCAGAAAATGAGCACTGAGATCCAAAGTTGCATGATGTAAATCCAGAAGAACTCCAAAGAGGTTGAGTGAGTCACAGCCTCCAACACACAGTAGCTGAGATGCAATGCAGTGAGGAAACCCACAAAGTACTCTCTGACCACTCTCTCAGGAGGTTCCTTCCCTTTGGTCCCTACACATGACTGGACACCAGTTAATATATGATTTAGCTAACACTGTTGCCTTGCTTGGATTGTTGGCCCCTTCCTGACAGGGTATTGAGTGAGAGACTCCTGTTCCCATGGAATTCCATATAGAGGTTGTTACTCTTGCATTAATTTGGAAGCAGAAGTAATTAGGGGGATGGGATTACTTCTGTGTTTAGCTGGTAACATATACAAATCATGAAAGAGAATTTTTCACTCAGACACAAATTAGGCTGTTACTCAGGCTGCTAATTAGGCTACTGTTGCTGCACAAGTCTGGCTGTGTTTAAGCAGGTGTAGGTTGCAGAACTTAGACTTGGTCTTCCACAGGGAAAACACAGAATTTCTCCTTCTATAGAAATGATAAACACAATGAAGAGTGAGCTTTCCTGTCTCTTAGGATTGAAGGCTGGGTGTTTCTTCCCTGGATAATTTCTTCTCACTGTTTTGAAATGGGAAGATCTATTTTTCTCATGTAGGAGCCTTTAAGCAAAAAGTTGGCTAATGTGGGTGTTCTTTAGGTACAAAGTACTTCAGATTTAAGGTTTAAAGTTGAGATGAGAGTCCTGTGTGCAGTTCTGGAGCCCCCAGCACAGGAAGGACATGGAAGTGTTGGAGTGGGTCCAGAGGAGGCCACGAAGATGCTCAGAGGGCTGCAGCAGCTCTGCTATGAGGACAGACTGAGAGAGTTGGGGCTCTGCAGCCTGCAGAAGAGAAGGCTTCCAGGAGACCTTAGAGTAGCCTTCCAGGATCTGAAGGGGGCTACAGGAAGGCTGGGGAGGGACTATTGACAAGGGCTTGTAATGACAGGACAAGGGGCAATGGGTTTGAACTGGCAGAGGGGAGATTTAGACTGGATGTTAGGAGGAAGTTGTTTGCAGTGAGGGTGGTGAGACACTGGCACAGGTTGCCCAGGGAGGGTGTGGCTGCTCCCCCCCTGGAGGTGTTCAAGGCCAGGTTGGAGGAGGCCTTGAGTGAGCTGTGCTAGTGGGAGGTGTCCCTGCCTATGGCAGGGGGTTGGAACTGGATGATCCTTGAGGTCCCTTCCAACCTTCCCATTCTATGATTCTATATAAAGATTCTAAGGCTCCCTTCTTTTTTAAATTTGTTTTTCATTTTGTTTTCTTTGTGAAAGAAAGGGGAAAACCATAGCACTATACTTCTCTGAACCACTCTTCCCTCCTTACCCTATGCTCATGCTGCTGTAAACCCATTTTTAGTACTGTCAGATGACCTGAATGACTTCAAGTGTTCAGAGCATGCTTTGAAACCTGATCTCCAAACTCTAGCATAATTCTGGTGATGCAAAATAATTCATGGCCACATGGGCGATGCAATTTTACTGATTCTTAGAACTACATAATCATTTAGATTGGGAAAGACTCTTTTAATATCAAGTTCAACTGCAAGCCTAACGTTGCCAAGTCCACCATCAAACTAAGCATCACATCTACACACTGTTCAGATATCTCCAGGCATACTGAGTAGCACTTCCCTGGGCAGCCTGTTACAATGCTTGGCAAACCTTCCACTGAAGGAATTTCTAATCTAAACCTCCCCCAGTGAAACCTGAAGCTGTTTCTTGGTGTTCTAACACTTGTTTCTAGGAAGAAAAAATTGACCCCCATCTCACTACAATTCCTTTCAGACAGCACTAGAGAGCAATAAGGGCTCCCATGGGCTTCCACTTCTCCAGGCTAAGCAATTTCATTTCCCTCAGCCAGTCCTCATAAAATTTGTGCTCTAGATCCATCACCAGCTTCATTGCCCTTCTTTGGACGTGCATCAGCACCTCAATGTTATTCTTGTAGTGAGGGCTCAAAATTGAGTGCAGTATTCAAAGTGTATCCTAAGCAGTGCCAACTACAGGGGGATGATGACTTCTCTGGTCCTGCTAGCCACACTATTCCTGATAGAAACCAGGATGCCATTTGCCTTCTTGGTCACCTGGGCCCACTGGCTGTTGACCAGCACTCCTCATGTGCAGGCAGCTTTCCAACCCCTCTTCCCCAAGCCTGTAGAGTTGTTTTGATCCAAGTGCAGGACCCAGCACTTGGCCTTGTTGAATCTCATACAATTGGCCTTGGCCCATCAATCCTGTCTGTCCAGTTCCCTCTGTGGAGCCTTGCTACCCTCAGGCAGATGAACACTCCTGCCCAAACAAGGATGCAGTTGATCTATTCATTTTAAGCAGCTTTTCCCCTTTCCTAAAGGAATGACAGGTTTCAATGGACAATCTCCTTTGACATATTTCTAGTGCAGTGCTGCTGGCTTGTTTCATAGTCTTCTGTGACCTGACCTCCTTTAAGTGTTGGACCCAAAGCAGAAAAAGGCCACAGCTGACTTGGTGGGACTCGTACACTTTATTCTGGCTACAGTGGAGCAAAATTGCTGTCTGGGTGAAGGAAAATAGAACCTAGTACACAGAAGGCCTATTAGAGTAACCATAGGAACATGGTGGGACTGTAAGATGGTTCAGATAAGAAGTTCAACTATTATTTAAACTTGTTAATAAAACAAAACCCCAGAAAAGGGATAAATTGTGTCTTTCACAGTCTTCTGCAGCTTTTTGCAAGAGTAGGATGAGGCTGGCATTTGGCTTAGTACTGCTCATAAACAAACCCTTATCTGAATTTTTCATCACATAGAGAGCCAGGAGAGTAAAATAGACATTTCTGTAGTTCAGAAAAATTCTTGGGCAAATAAACCTTCATTTCCTTTAGATAATACTGCTTAGAATTCATGCAGAGCCCTAGCGTGGAGTGGTTGGATTTTGTCAAAGATTTCTTCCCTTAAGGCTTTGTTCCTTCTCTGGTGTTCTCTTTATGACTCCTACTGACACTAACAGGAGAAATGCATGCCTAGAGGAGAGCTCTGGTCCCCTTCAGTGAGGAAAGCAAAGAGTAGGTTTATCAGGAAGGGATGGAAAAGGAGCAGAAGGAAAAGCTTTGAAAGGTGTCTGTTTACAGGCTGATGTATTAACTGTTCCACCAGCCACTGTGATGTGCTGAGCATTTGCAAGGGTGCAGGATTGGTACCTCCTTCATGGCCCATTGCAGGTTATATGCTAAGTAAAGCTAGGAAGGAGTTACAAGGGTACTTTCAGGACCCAACAGAGAATTCAGTGCTGTCACTTTCCCTGTTTGAGCTGGTGCACAACATAGTCAGTTTTGAACCTCATCTCGTGTGGGGAAGAATAGAGCACAAAGTGAAACATAATGACTCATAAGCTAAAGTGAAAAGGTTAGGGCCAGATTCCTTTGGGCTGAGGAGTAGCAAGGAGACTGCAAGGGTTGGGGTTGGTACTATGGTGATCCATTCTTCCAGGTCATGCCTCAGTGGTGGAGGCAGCTGTGTTGTGCCCACTTCAGGAGCCCTCTTTCCCAGCAAATTGTGCTGTAGACACAACTTCTACATGACAGAGTGGAGTCAGCAAACTGTAGATACATGAGTTTTTTTTCTTCCATTTAAACAAAGAAATTACTCTTCTTCCCTCCCTCTTCTGAAAAATGTGTAGCCAATTTCATCTTACCTAAAATGCACATCAGTTCAAACAATAACAGTTTAGACAGCATCTCAAAATTGATTTCATTTTCATTGTAACCCTGGTGCTAGACCTCCTTACTGGTTTCTGCCTCAGAGTCTCAGTCAGACCTGGCCACCTCTCTGTTGATCTGCTTAACCTCTTCCCTGCCAGTCATAATTATACACTGACCTTCCAAGAGGTTGTCCTGGATATTTGGGGAGGACAGCTCACTCCATGCAGAAAGACTCAAAACTGGCCACTAGGGAAGAAATACATGAGAGCCATTTATAAGATTGTATATACCTGTCACCTCAATTCCCTGCTTGCAATAACCCAGGAGGAAAAAGAAGAATCTCCTAGATTTGATGATGTGGCTTTTTCAGCCTGTTTGGCCATAAGCCCAGGGAGAATTTTTAATGGTGCATTAATTTCAACTGTGGAGGCAGAAAAATAAGAAATGTGCATATTACAGTAAAGGTTGCATCTGGGATCTCATGCGAGATTGCTGAGCTCACATGCTTGACCTGGCATGGATTTACATATCTGAGCTTGCACAGCAAAACCTGGAAAAGAAACTGAATGATGAACCCTGGGAGAGATGTCTCATGGTGCATCAGTACCTCAAAGGGATGAAACAACCTAATAACACAGTTACTCTACATTTTGTAGCATCAGTTTAAAAACTTTTGAAGGGCAAAGTTGGTCTGCTTCCCTGTGGCTGAGGAGAATCAAAGGCCTGAGGAGCAGGTGTGGACTGCTTAGAAGCACTTGTGTAGGACTCTCCACTCTGTCTCTGTGCTGGCATTGCAGGGCTTTTCATTTCTGCTGCACCAGGGAAGGGGTTCTCAAGTATGAAATTGTGCAGTGCTATTGTCACAGTATCACAGTATAAGCAAGGTTGGAAGAGACCTCAAAGATCATCAAGTCCAACCCATCACCAGAGACCTGGCCCCAGCCCACTGCACTGTCCAAATCAGCCAGCTTGTACTGGTGCTTGGCAGTGGTTGGTTTACAGTCAAACATAATGATCTTAAAGGCCTTTTCCAAACCAAATGTTTCCATGATTCTAAGATGCTGGGAAATTACAGTGTGCCTGAAAATATTGCTCTCTCAGGAGTGCTGGAAGTGTGTTCAGACCTTGAAGGGTTGAAGAAGGGTAGGCTGGAATGTCAGTTTGACTGAGTATGCCTCCTCTTTTGAAAACACAGTTTCAGTTACTTCCTCACTAGGGTCTTGCCATCTCTGAAAGTGACTACAAAAGGGACATTAAAAACACCCCAAACTTTATGAATACATGAATTTCCTCCCAGTGAAAGGCACTGTCTTAATAGTCCTGGACAATTATTTATCTACAGAAGAAAGTAAAATCTCCTATGTCTTTCCCATCAGAGGAAAAGTGGGAAATTAAATCCCTGGAGCCCAGGCAATATCTGGCCTCTCTATTAGAGTAAATGCAGTAAAAAATATTTTCTTGTTGCATTTAAGAAGGCTTGGTAAATGCAGTAAAAATATTTTCTTGTTGCATTTAAGAAGGCTTGGTAAATGCAGTAAAAATATTTTCTCGTTGCATTTAAGAAGGCTTGGTAAATGCAGTAAAAATATTTTCTTGTTGCATTTAAGAAGGACCAAGCTTGGAGTCAAACCTGTGGACAGTTAAAATAAGAAAGTTTTGATTTGCTATTTTTATGAGTTGGAGGAGAGAACGTAGAAAAGAAAGGTGTGGAGGAGACAGGACCCTGAGCAGAGAATGTTCACAGTTTTGTTATTTCTTCTGCATGTTTGATGCTGTGTGCAGGTTCTCTTTGCTGTGTGTGAGATGCCCATGAAAAATCACACAGCAGGGTTCAGTTCACACCATGGTGGGGATTGCTGTGGTGTGTATCATCTTTGGGCTTCTAAGCACCGGACAAAGAGCCACTAATTCATTGCAAGCAGCGATGCAGTTATAGAAATGTTCTATTTCCAGCTGCCAATTTTCCACTTATATGGCTGGCTGAAAGAATTTCAAGCCTTCTTGCCTGTTCTGCTTTGTTACAAAATATTATGAACTGAATTTTCACTATCTGCATTAATGGGCTGTGCAGGTACTGCATGCAAATAGCCAGTGGCAGCCCAGAGACATCTCTCCTTTGAAATTTCAAAGAGGTTCTTCTGTGCCTCTGAGGAGGGTTTGAAACCTTCTTAAACACTGGGATTTTTTTCAGTAAGGAGAGCTGGGTTTGCTTCCTCCCATTTCTTTCCCTTTCCTTTTGCTTTCTGGAGGAGAGGGTAATGCTGGCTGGATTCATATGCATGAACTCTGAGTATGCCTTGCTACTTACTGGTGGTGCTGCTTCCTAAGCGCTCTCTGGGGATATGAGCAGTCACTGTGCAGCTTGCTGCTTGTCTTTTCCCAGACAGGCTTTCCAGGAAGACAAGCTTGCTACAGAAAACTGAGGAATTTGGGGCTGTCCTAGAAGAGATGTCAGAGCAACACCTGAAGAGCTTTTCTCTGTAGGAGCTCTGGCTTCAGCAACTGAAATAGCCCTTCAAGACTCTAAAAGTGCCTCTCCTTATTTCATTTGCTCATTGATGATGTGTGCCAAGAGGGCTGTATTCCTAAATCATGGAAATTTAATGCTACCCAAGCATCTGATGGGTTTTAGCCATTCTCAGGGGTAAACCAAACCAAATGCTCTACATGGATCCAGTGTCCTCACACTCACTTCTGGTGTCACAGGAAGTGTGCCCTGTAGTGTCCTTCTTCCTCTCCATCTCTGCCTGAAGCCTACACATCTCAGTTCTGACCATCATCTCACCTTCCACTGAGGTTTGAAAGCAATCAAGTGGACAGGTGGAGTACAGCCAATGGTTTGTAATTAAAGATCACAACACTTGCCAAGTGTCATTCTTCACCTATCATTTTGTCACCCACAGCTGCAAATATGCCTGAGAGCAGCATCTTACTATGCAGCTGACACAGACACAGGTGTAAGAGCTTCTTTGTTCTCTCTCTGTCTTTATCTACACCTGAACAGGAGTCTGCTAATATTCCACTCTTGATTTTGCCCTGTAGGTTGTAACACTGGTTTAACTAAGCACATGCAGACTTGTTTCTCATCCTTGCTCTTTGTCAAGGTGAGAGTCACACATGAATCTAGTACATACACAGTAAAAAGTACTTTTGGAAACTAATGCTGGGTTGGATATGTATTTTTTTTTTCTTAAACTCAAGATGTCCTTTTGAAAAACTAGTCATGGGCCAATCCAGACAGTAAAAAACAGCCTGGTTTCACTGCAGTCAGTCATACTACAGCAGTTTAAAAGAGATGGAGAGGAGATTATGTAGAGCCAAAATGTTAAAGAACAAATGGATCTGTTTAAGCAGTTTGTGAAAGACAGATGTAAGAGACTAAATAATTACCCAGTCCATCTTCTGAATGTAGGATTGGTCTTGGTTCATTAATCAACACTTTATTCAAGTAATTCCAAATGATAGGGTTTCTACCATTTTCCTCATCATTTCCTCACAATTAAAAAAAATAAAATCATAATATAATGTCCCTGATCTTCAGTACAGGTGCAGTTTCTTCTCAGTTTCTGCTGGGGCACACTAATGATAAAAGAGGACTTGAGCTTTACCTGTAACCTGTCATCTCTTCTCAGATATTTGAAAGATTTTTTTTTTCACTATCACTACACCATCTCTATCATGCACTTCTCTGATAGTTAGAACAGACTTGCTCAATTTACTATTCAGTGAAGGAAATGGTCTCTAAAAATGAATGCTATACCCCACCACAGAACAAAAGTTCATCTTCTGAGCCACAAGGTGCATAGGTAACCTAGAGAGCAGCAAAAGGCATCTGTTAACAACACCAGACCTGGTTTCACCAACTCACCATTGAGTACCTTTAGGTTCATCAGCACTTTTAAGCTTCATTTGGCATTATTTATTGTCTCAAACACTTCTCCAACATCCCAGATCATTCTCTGCCCTACCATAAGCACCTGAGTTTCCCCAAGTCGGATCTAACTGTGGTGTTATAGACCTCTCATTCGTCCTCAGCAAACCCTGAAGTTTGTAATCTCACAGCAATAAGAAATAAAACCAGCCAAACCAAACCAAATTAAACCAAACCAAACCAAATCACCTTGAATGAAGTTCTTTCCCAAGGCTTAGAGACATGCTTGGAGATGATTCAATTCCCTTTTCCAGCTTTACAAAGCAAAATCTATTGAGAAGTTAAGGAAATTACTTTTACAGTTTGCCCTGCCTGTGCTCCCTGGATGCTTCCCTTTATTTTATGACCTTTGACACCCACCAGGAGCTGAAGAAGGATGATGATGTGTGTTGAGCACTGGGCAAGCTATCACTGTCTCTTTGCCAGCTGCTATTCATAAAGTGCTGCCAGCTCCTGCCCCCATTCCCTTCTGTCATTGCTTGTCCTTTCTGCTGTTTACAACACAGGCATTGATATCAACTGTAAATGTCAAACGTGTGTCATTATTAATTCCTTTTTACATTGGAAGCTGCTGTGGAATAAAACTGAGGGCAATTCAGAAACTTGAGAAATACCACTGAAGAGCAGGTGGCAAGAGAGGTGGGTAAACTGAGGAGAAGGATAGAGTTAGTATGTACTGGAGGTGGGAATTTGAGGTCTCCTCTCACTTTGGTCATTGCCTATAGGTCTCCCACACTTGTGTGTGGCTTTGGAAGCAAAGGTGAGAGATTGTCTGCTACATTATGTAGCACTGGAGGAACAGTATGGGACTGACCCTATCTATAGACAAGTAAAGGTGAGCTGAGGACCCAATCCAAAGTACCCTAGTTTCCATTTCCTGCAACTCAAATTATATTTGCTGCAGTCTTAAATGTGAGTGAAAGGCAAAACCTGAGACTGTTACAGTACTTATTTCTTTTCTAATGTCAGCTGTAAAAGTTTATCATGTAGCTCAATGCACCCTGTCGAGCCAGAACAGAAAAGCAAATAAACCAGAGAAAGGTGGCTTTATTAATGTCTCTCTGATCAGGATAGTTTTATGGCAGTGAAAGGATCCAGACATGATTGAAAGTAGGACCTTGCCTGAGCTAAAAAAATAAGTTCTTATGCAAGGCACTTGAGAGGAATATTTATCTAAATGGAAGTGAAAGGGAAGAAAGAAGGGAGAAAAGCTGTAGCCTTGATCAGGCAAGTGAAGGAGTGGAGACAGTGACTGAGGAAGAGAATCATAGAATCATGGAATGGTAAGGTTGGAAGGGACCTCAAGGATCATCTAGTTCCAACCCCCTGCCATAGGCAGGNACTTCTGGGAAAATTAATTTTGTTTTCATTTCTTTATTTTTAATATAGAATGGTTCTTCACTTTTAGGTCTTGAAGTGACTTTTTTTTTCCTGTTAAGATAGAAAATGAAGCTGGTTGACTTGAGCCTGTCTTCCTCATTTAAACAAGATGAATACTTTGCCTTGTGCATTGTGATGTTGTGGTTTAATAGATCCAGCTGAGAGCCAGGAGACCACAGCTTTGTTTTGATCTCTGTAACAGGTCTGTAGCACAGGCCTGGGCCAAGTTATGTCCTCAGTCTTTGTCTCTTAAAGTGGAGTTGGTGGGAATAATCTTCCTTGTTTAGCCTGTATTGAGTACCCCTGATAACAATACTGAAGTCAGCTTGTGTGGAAAGGACTGGTGATGCCTTGGCATACATATTCTTGAATATGTATACATTACTTGAATGTAGATAAGATTCCAGACACTTGAGTAGCTGCTTTTTGTCCTGATCACTTGAAGGAATGCCTCATAACTCAGTACTGGCAGTCCTGTAGGCTATAGGATCACTGGAAAAGGATTATCCTATGGTGCCTTCACAGGATGCCATTCTTTGCTGCCCTGCTCTGTTGAGGTTTGCTGGGATTCTAGCATGAGGCTGTGTCTTTGACAAGGCAACAAAACACTGAAACCACCATGGAGCACAGCATAGTGTAGCTCAAAAGTGCCTCTATTGGCTTTGACACTCATTCCAGTGGAAGCTCTGCTTGACCTAATTTTCCATGCTGTTTCAGCCTGACCACAGCTAATACCCCTGAAATGTTTCCAATACTTGCACTCAGAGATTTTGTGCATTCTGCAGTGCAGCACCATTGGCATTTCCTGAGCAAAGCAGATGCTCAGCAGCTCTGAATGGTTATATTTATGCTGTATTTTCATCCTAGGCTTTGGCTCCACGTACCCTGCTACTTTGCCCAAGCTGATCTCAGCTGCAGAGAAACAGAACATAGCATCCTGCCTTCATGTGGCAGGAGCCTGACCTTGCTGCCCTCTCTTCCCTCTCCTTCTCATACACATCCTCATATGGTAAAGGAGAAGTAACTTGAGAGACATAGGCTACCTGTGCCTCACTCAAGCCCAGACTGAGATGGGGGATGTGAAACAAATAGGAGTTCTGAGCATGGTTTGCAATTCAAGAGAGCCTGACGCTGCAAGTTCTTTTTGGCAGCTACCACAGAGAAGGGACTAGTGGGAGGTGTCCCTGCCTGTGGCAGGGAGTTGGGACTAGATGATCCTTGAGGTCCCTTCCAACCTTACCATTCTATGATTCTATGACTAGTCAGCAAGAGGGGTTTTTTCCAGGCAGACCTGCTCCCATATTGATATGGACTCCCAAAACATAAACATAAGGCTGAAGCATGCCTTGGGATGATATTTTTCTTGTGCCATGTACCTTTATTTTTCCCTCTCTCAGGCAACTACTTTTTCACTTTGCAATGCCATGCAAGAGCAGCCCACATGCTGGGCATCAAATGGATATTATACAGGTTCACATCTCAGCAATTTATCTTTTGCTGGCTTGTTTGAAACTCGAAGTACCAATCTGGCTTTTAATACCTTTGGTACTACTAAATTTGAAGTGACTCTGAGGGATAGCTACACAGATTCATAAAGCTTTTTACATAGCCTCAGCTTCAATATAGATTAATGTCTCTCTTTCTTTATTCCTCCCCATAAAAATCTTAGAGTAAGTAGGTGGGCAGCTAGTCAGGCTTTTGTGTTGTCTGACTGGGATCTGTCACACTCCTCAGAGACTTCACACCCGCAGAGAAGTAAATACAATTCACTATGGATTTTGCACACAGTCTTAAAGCTACTGGGCAAACAAAAATAAATTCAGGACTACACATTAAGAAGCTCGAATTTCATTTCAGCTGGTGTTATTAGGAGAAGCCCAGAGCTAAACAATCCAGCTTCAATATCAGAAGCATCATTTAATCATCCCATTTGTGCAGTCACCAAGCAAACACACACTCCCTGTCTTAAAAACTGTTGGCAAGAGGAGGGGGTGATGATAATGTGATTGGCAAGAGGAGAGGGTGATGATAATGTGACTGGCTGTAAGCNAGAGAAGAGGGTGATGATAATGTGACTGGCTGTAAGCAGGAGCAAAAAGTATGTATTGAAACTAAACTTTAAGGGCTGATGAAAGATGATGACATCAAAGCTATGTTCATTTGATGTCTGAATCGCCTCTCTAGACATGGCCATGAAGTACCTTCTGGAGGCAGTTGCCCTCCCACTGCTGCAATATAGGCCCAAGTAGGGCACATGGGGAAGCTGAAATTTGACTACCCTTGTTTGACAGTCTGTAGTGGATGGCTGTAAACAGTCCTAAATCCTGTCATATAAAAATACTCTTTAAAGGGTGCTTGAGAGTGTGAGGAAAAGTAGAACTTAGTGTTTGAGGGTTTTTTGTTGTTTGATTGTTTTGTTGGAGTTTTGTTTTGGGGGGGCTGGGGTTTTTGGATGTTTGGGTTTGGGGTTTTGTTGGTTGGTTGGGTTTGTAGTTTTTTGTTTGAGGGTTTTTTTTTAATTCCTGGCTCTTTCCCAGTAATAGTTCTAGTCAGTGTATAAGCATGCACAGTCACATGCTTTCCCCTGAAAATGAGGGTGTATAAAGTATGGGAAGGTCTCCTGAGGCATAAAACCTAGGTAAGTCAAAAAAACAAAAAAGAGAAAGAAAAGGAAAGAATAAACCCACTCAGAAAATATAATGCTCACTATAGCAGCAGGGCTGCATTCTCTGCAGTGGACTTCAGTGAAACAGGCTGGAACAACTGCTAAGGGATTCATGGATTCACATAGATTCATAGAAAAGTTTGGACCAGAAGGGACCTTGAAGATCAGCTGATTTCAATCCCCATGCAGTGGGCAGGGATACCTTCCAGACTGCTCAAGGCCTCATCCAACCTGGCCTTGAATGCCTTCAGGAAGGGGACATACACCACCTCCCTGGGCAACCTGTTCTGTACTTGTACTGTAAAGAATTTCTTTCTAATATCCAGTCTAAATCTACCTACCTCGAGCATCAATCCATTCCCCTTTGTTCTATCACAACAAGCCCTCGTAAAAAGTCCCTTCCCAGCTTTGTTGTAGATCCCTTTCACCTACTGGAAGACTGCTATATCTCTGGAGCCTTCTTTTCCCCAGGCTGAACAGCTTCAGCTCTCTCAGCCTGTCCCCATAGGAGAGGTGCTCCAGCCCTCTGATCATCTTTATGGTCCTCCTCTGGACCCACTCCAGCACTTTGTTGTCTTATGCTGGGGTCACCAGGACTGATGCAATGCTCCAGGTAGGGTCTCATGAGAGCAGGGTAGAGGGGGAGAATCACTTTCCTTGTCCCACTGGTCACACTTCTTGGATACAGCTCAGGATATTGTTGGCCTTCTGGGCTGCAAGTGCACATTGCCAGCTCATGTTGAAGTTTTATTCAACTGACAGCTCTGTTTTGATGCTAGGTCACTTTTAGGATGCAGGTAGAAGAGACAGGAGGTGGCTTGGCATGCTCCCAGAATCCTGGATTTCCACTGCTGAAAGTGATCCTTCTCCAGTCCTGGAATGCTGTTTGGACCAGGGACAGTGGACGTGAAGGATTTCTTGCTAGGCTGCCAGTGTTTGTTGACTTTCTTTCCAAAGAGACAGCCCTTTGCTTTTTGGGAATGGACTGAACCTTAACTTGGAGAGGGATGAATTTAGCCATGTGCTTGGTGCTTTCCCTATTTAGAGCTAGAACAGCTAGCAGACCACACTTCACAATGCAGTAATACCTGAAAAACAGCTACTCCCTAGACCCTTAATTGTTAGTGTTGCACTGGGAACCCCTGTTTATTTCAGCTGAGTTTCTGACCCTCTGAAACACAACTAATTAGCAGCTATCTATCAGGAATTAAACTCTCTAGAACATTTTCCTGAATCCCTTAAATAGATGGGCCACATCCATTTCTAGTTCAGAGAAGACTTTTGAGATTTCCCCCACGGAGATGAACAGCTTCAGTTGCACAGCTACAGCTAAGCTGCCCCAACTTTAGGCACTTATCCAGGCTGCCAAAGTTGTCCAAGGCTTCTTTCATTGCCAAAGGACAGAGCAAGGCATCTCCAGTCCATGGTTTTGAGGTAAGCAAAGTGGACTGCAGAGCTCAGCTGATACAGCAGCACCTGTGGAACACAGCACCTCTGATTCTGCACCTACTAATAGGCAAATTTTGGGGGCATAAATCACAGTATCACACACAGTATAGCAAGGTTGGAAGAGACCTCAAAGATCATCAAGTCCAACCCACTACCACAGACCTCAAGACTAGACCATGGCACCAAGTGCCACGTCCAAACGTGCCTTGAACACCTCCAGGGACGGTGACTCCACCACCTCCCTGGGCAGCCCATTCCAGTGGGGAATGACTCTCTCAGTGAAGAAC
>WBNM01038535.1:36123-68090 GCA_013399055.1 Ramphastos sulfuratus
TGTGTCCTCTTGTTCTGGTGCTGGTTGCCTGAGAGAAGAAAGCAACCTCCTGCTGGCCACAACCACCCTTCAGGTAGTTGTAGACAGCAAGAAGGTCTCCCCTGAGCCTCCTCTTCACCAGGCTAAACAATCCCAGCTCCCTCAGCCTCTCCTCATAGGGCTTGTGCTCGAGGCCTCTCACCAGCCTCGTTGCCCTTCTCTGGACACGCTCAAGCACCTCAATGTCCTTCTTAAATTGAGGGGCCCAGAACTGGACACAGGACTCAAGGTGTGGCCTAAGCAGTGCAGAGTACAGGGGGAGAATGACCTCCCTGCTCCTGCTGGCCACACTATTCCTGATGCAGGCCAGGATGCCATTGGCCTTCTTGGCCACCTGGGCACACTGCTGGCTCATGTTTAGGCAGGTGTCAATCAGCACCCCCAGATCCCTTTCTGTTTGGCTGCTCTCCAGCCACTCTGACCCCAGCCTGTGGCCTCAGTGATGCTGAATGGAGGGTTAAGATCACCTTCTCCAACTGCTGTTGAAGCTTGCCAAATGGCAGAGCAGTGGCAACTTTAGGAAAAAACTGATTTCCTCAGACTCTGGTTCCTTGGACTGTCACGTTACGTGTGAACCTCAGCTGTGATACCAAAACCTGTCACACATGCTGAGATAAACCCCAAGGAAGAAACTTGAAGTGCTCAAGAACCAGACAGTAAAAAGAAAGGAATGAAAATACCTAACTATTTTCATCTTTAAAAACCTTGGAGCATTTTTGATCCAGTCCATGATTCTGGGGCTTCCTGAGGTTACATGAGTTTGACAATATCAACTTCACAGTAATACAGCTTTTTTTTTTTTTTTTTTTCTTGTAAGTGTAAGAAATCGTACCTGGAGTTTCACCCTCCCCCCAAATTCTTTCCTAAAAAGATTCTCAGTATGGTAGGAATATGAGGACCCCAAGTAGCAGAACAGAAAAGTTGTTGGGTTGGTTTTTTTTCACCAGGCACTTCACCAGCAGAACATGGTCTCCACTTTAGAAACCTGTAATAACTACTTGTTTGGAGCTAGCAAGTGAATTTTTACTAATTCCTGAAGTCTCAGGAGAGTAGTGAATTTTATGCTAAGTTTATTCAGAGTAGATGCACCCTTTTATAAAGTGCACTGCCCAGACTTGCAGAGGAAAAGGCAGGCCCTGCTCCCATATCTCTAAGGAGGACCTCTGTCTCCTGCATTTATTTCTTTATTTCTATTTAATTCATTCTTGGGACTATATGGAGGAAAAGGGTTATCAATTTGTGTAGCAGTTCTAAAAACATGGAAGGAAAATCATCTTGCTGCTCTATGCAGCTCCAAGGCTGTTCAGTGAAAAATTCCAGCACGTCAGAAAGGAAAAATAAAAGACCAAAACCCAAACCAGGTAAGAAATATTTGTCTCCTGATCAGACTGTGAAATTACCATGGGCATTGCCAATCTTTGTGGATGGCAGAGGCTATTTTGCAGTGACATGAGGCAATCTCAAGCACAAATGCAGGCTGGGCAGTGACTGGCTTGAGAGCAGCCCTGAGGAGAGGGACTTGGGGGTGCTGGTGGCTGAGAAGCTCAGTCTGAGCTGTCAGTGTGCTCTTGCAGCCCAGAAAGACAGCCAGAGCCTGGGCTGCATCAGGAGGACTGTGGCCAGCAGGTTGAGGAAAGTGATCTTCCCCCTCTACTTCACACTGCTGAGACCCCACTTGGAGTACTGCATCCAGTTCTGGAGCCTCTATCACAAGAGGGATGTGGATGTGCTGGAAGGTGTCCAGAGAAAGGCCACCAGGATGCTCAGAGGGCTGGAGCACCTCTGCTATGAGGAGAGACTGAAGGAGTTGAGGCTGTTCAGTCTGGAGAAGAGGAGGCTCTGAAGTGACTTTATTGTGGCCTGAAGGGTATCTGAAGGGGCCTACAAGAAAGCTGGGGAGAGACTTTTTAGGCTCTCAGGTAGCGATAGGACTGGGGGGTATGGAGCAAATCTAGAAATGGGTAGATTCAGACTGGATGTTAGGAAGAAGTTCTTCAGCATGAGGGCAGTGAGAGCCTGGAATGGGTTGCCCAGGGAGGTGGTGGAAGCCTCATCTCTGAAGGTGCTTAAGGCCAGGCTGGATGAGGCTGTGGCCAGCCTGATCTAGGGTAGGGTGTCCCTGCCCATGGCAGGGAAATTGGAACTAGATGATCCTTGTGGTCCCTTCCAACCCTGACTGATTCTATGATTCTGTGATCTGTCACATTTGCAAAACTGTAAGCCCAGCATCCCAGACTACTGACCTTCTTCTCCAGATGGATCATCCATGGCATAAAACCACATTTTGTGTCCTTTGTTTTACTGTAGTGCATCTGTCCCATTAACAAGGGAGACTGGAAGTATGACAGCTCCTTGTATGTCCATATTTCAAGGCACTTGGCAGGGACAGGGCTTATGTGGCAAATCTATGAGAAGGCTCATTAGTGCACCAGGCTCTTCCTGCCCCCCAGCTTCTTCTCTGGCAAAATGTGGCTGATACTGATTTCCTTCATAAAGTGCTTTGAGGACAGTGAAAACACAGAGCCTGAGTGGGATATCATTCTGACAGAAATAAGTGTAAGGAAAAAAACCCTGCCCCAGAGTGTCTATAGCCTCAGGCTCCAATCATGCAATGTATTCAGCATGCACTGCACTTTGTCCTCTGTGAGCAGTTCGGTTGACTTCAGTGCTGCCTAAGGTGTACCTTTCTAGTGCCTAAAGTTAAACACATACAAGTAAGTCTTTGACAAGTCATGGGCCAAGTGCTGCAGCCTTGTCAAGTTCCCTCTGCTGTGGATCTCTGAACCAGTGGGGAGTTCTCCTTAAATACATGAAATTACTTCTGATGAGAGGCTCTTTCTAATGACAAAAGGCAGAGGCGAACAGAAAATATGCAAAGGAGAGAGAAGGCAGGAGCAAAGCACATGACAACATCTCTCATGGCTATCAGGAAAGGAAAAGTTGCCAGTATTCCACATGGAATGGCTGAAAGAATACAGGGATCACTGGGCAAATCTGCTAGAGATCCATAAGCCAAAAGGTTGAAAACTGCTGCTCTAGATATTGGGCATGGAAACATTTCTCTTGCTGGTCATGCAGCTGTAAAAGTGATAAATGAGATATGGAAAGAAAGAGGCAGTTCTATAAGAATGTAGATTATCTCTGTCAGGGAAGAGACAATGTACTGGCAACTCATTAGTACCTGAAGCAAATGACAAATAGAAACAAAGAGAGAAAATAGGTCTTAGAGGAGGGGAAATAGCTCAACGCAACCTTTTTTCTTGATGTTTGGCTTTCATAACAGTGCAGTAGCCAACTAAACTGTTTCTGAGCACCTAGAAACAGACTTCAGTAGTCAGACAGCCCTGGCACCAGCAGCAGGCATCACCTAGCAGCTGGGGATGGTTGAGTGATCATTTGTTCACACTTGAAGCCCAAATCAATGCATACCACACAGGATGAACAACAGAGCGATGCAGGGCTGGGAACCTTAAATGCAGCTCAGGGCAGGGTGAAATAACTTGGCCAGATTTATGAGTTTCCCCCACTAAAAGAGTTTGAATGGTAAAAATTCGTGTTCCCTACTCTGTCTCTGCCTGTGGGAGCAGAGGGGGCACACACAGAAATTCTCCTTTGGGGCATCCCTCAGCCCTTCCTTATGCTTCCTGAGCTCAAACTCTTAGCATGTCTCCACTGGTGCAGTTAAGTGTCTCCTGAGAATTTATTTCTGCTGCTGTTTAGTTGTTTGTTAAATACAAATCTAAGCTCCTTTTTCAGACATGGCACTCCTGAACTGTCACCCTTCTCCCTTACTCTCAGAGCTGAAGGAGCAATTTAACAGCCTTATGGAGCAATTTAACAGCCTTAACTAGATGTTATCATCATTTCTGTTTTGATGTGTTAATGCTAATTTGCATCCTGATTCCCTTTTACCTTCAAATTTAATAGAAGACAAGAGCTGTTCCCTTTTATCCCCCTTTTTTTTTTCAATTTTCCTTTTTCTGTTGTTTTTTTTTTCCTCTTTAATAGGGAGAAAGACATAAAGAAAAAGAAGAAATAAATATGAATACTGAAAGAGCTCCAGATGAAAGGCAGTAAAAAGAGTGCTTGCTGCTCCCTCTTGAACTGACTGGCAGTAACTCCTGCAGCCCTGCAGGATTGGCTGCTGCTAGTATTGTGGGACTCCTATCTCTGCTTTGTTAAATCCTTTTAACTCTTCCAAGTCTGGAAAAGGAGGCAGGGCTGCAGCAGCAGCAAGTTTCTCAGGAGCCTTGGAAAGAGAACAAGATGGCAGAGTGTTGTCCCTTTAACTTTCCCAGGAGCATTGCAGACCCAACCTAGCTCCTGTCTTCCCCTCTCTGACTTGCAAGCACTGTAGCTGCCATGCAAAGACTGATCTCATCTGAAAGGTGAGAGTCTTATTTATTTTGTCTTTGTCACCTTTCTGGTATGTTACTTCAAACTTTTTCTGGGACAACTGAACTGACCCTTACAAGGTGCACCAAGGAAGAGAAGCAGCAGAATTAAGGAGAGAATGGAAACCCAACATTTTGTATCTCCTGAAGTGTTTTGATCCACATAGTACCTCTTGTGAGCTCTTCTGTCTGAATGTATTTTGGAAAAATACATTCTGTGTGAGATGTGAGCTCTGAGAGCCCATCACAGAGATACATGCCCACATATTTCCCAGTAAAGTTCTCAACATTTGGCCCTCAGATCTGCCTGGTCAGTGCTGCTCCAGCCCTTGCCTTTCCTACTGCTGCACAGAGATGGGAATGCAGCCAGAAAAGAGTTAAACAGAGGAGCAGATTCTCCCAGAGTTTAGTGTTGCCTCTTGCCCACCCACAGGGTGTATAAAAGCCGAAGGAAAGCTCACAGTAACTAAGCTGCTGTATCAACTTGCAATAGAATAAATACTTCAGGCTGGATTTGTGAGATGCTGTGAAGGTTTCTGAGGAGCTGTCTCGCTCCTTCCTGTTGTTTGGTCTTGTGGGGTGCAGAGACAAGGAGATAGTTGTACATTCCTTGCTCTCCTCTCTCAACAGACCTGCCCTTCTGAGCTGACACCAGTGGGAGCCATGTCAGAGAAATTTCCACTCAGACAGTGCTGCCCTTTTACTCCTGTTTACATTTCACTTGCCTGTTGTTATTGGTGTCTGTGCCACCCTCTGCAGCACCAGCGAGGATGTGTGGTCCCCATCCTGTGCCTCAGCCCCAGAGATGGTTTAGAGGCCATCGAGACAAATGCTCTATGCAAATTACACACACGTTAATGACAGTGTGATGCAAATCAAGGAAAGCAGAGCTCCTCTTTGCTGAGCTCTGGGGTGCAGGACTCCCGTATGGAAGAAGAAACTCAGATAGCTGCCTATGAATCCAGACCATAGCTTTGCATACAGGTTAAGCCAGGCAAAAGCTATAGAGTGAAAAACACCTCTGCCCTTGAATGAATCCTCCCTGTCTCTGCCACCCCTCCACGCTGAGTCCAGCCTTCACGGCGGTGGAACAGAGCCCTGTTTAAAAACGCAGCTGCAGCCATCACCAGGGTTTTTCCACGAGCACAAATATTCCTTTGACAGCATGTCTGTATCGAGTTAACTGGCAACAGAACTGCTGTTCTCTCCAATTTGAGTGAAATGTGAGTCTCTCCATTTAGGACTTTCAGCCACAGAAGCAGCCTGGCTCCTCCACAGTGCCCAGCCTGCATGCTCGCTCCCAGACCTTGTCACCCCTTTTGCCCCTATGTGGATATAGTTTCCCCCTTCCTTTCCCAAGCACTTTGAGTTTGTCTCCCCTCTTGCATTTTCTCAGATCAGTCCCAGTGCCCTTGCACAGCACCACCCATTGTCCTTACCTTTTTCAACTAATAAAGGAAATTCAGGTTGCTGCCTTTGCTACCTATTGAAAACTATGCATTATAGTCATGATGAGAAAGGGTTTTGTTGGGGGTTGTTGTCGTTGTTGTTGTTGTTGTTATTGGAAAACAGAAAAAGTCAAACCAGTCTTTTTTTGTTCACTGAGAACTCAGGAAACTTAAACCTCAGGAATCCTTTCAGAACCAGGAGATGAGACACAAATTAAACAAATTATCTCAAACTGTTTCCTGACAAAGCTCTAGCAAGTCTGGTACATGCAAGGAAGGGAAACTGTGGGATGTCAGCCTCTCTGTTTTCCTTGCCTTATACCATTGCTCTTGAAAGAAAAAGAGATGTGCCAGTGGGAACTTCAACATAGAAACAACTCCGAAACACTCAACTGCCCCTGTTGTGGGGGGAGTTCTCCAAATACTCCTAAGTTTTCCCTTTGGAAGAGGAAAGAGAAAGGTCTCATCCAAAGAGCAAGACACATTGGCAGCACAAAATAAAGCTCCCAGGCTTGCCTCTGTTGGTCTTCTACAAGTCCTTGTTTGTTTGCCTGTGGTTTTTTGCCTGGTGAGTCTTGGGAACATTTCCTGAGCTAAATCTTGAGCCACTAAAATCCTCACAGCACAGAAGTGCTCACATCCCAAAGGTGGTCTTAGAGATCAGTGAAAGCAGAATTCCAAGCCCTGAAAATCCATTTGGCAGGAGACATCTTAGGAGATGCAGCAGACTTGGTTTGGAAGAGCAGGTGGGAACTACATCAGCTCTGGCATCCTGTGAAGGACTTGAGTTGCCACAGCAAACAACCACCTGCTCATAATGCCTGCTTTTCTTTTAGATTGCATTTGACACACCAAATAAATCTGCTTGATTGTCTTTTCTGGTGTGTCTGAGTGTTTAGTAATGAGCTAAGAGCTCCTGCCCCATCATTTTCCTCTGCGTGACACCACAACTCGTGCATTTCTCTGATTTGTGAAGCTGCAAATGCTGGTTGAAGCTACAAAATGCCAGTCTTCAGTTAGGCAGAAAAGCTGTTCTAAATGGTGACAAAAGTTGCCTTCCTTGCAGACACTAACCAAGCAATGCTGGGTCATTCTCCCTCACGATGTCTTGGGAGTAAGAGTCTGGGATGCGTAACTGAACCTCTGTTCTCTCCTGGCAATGCACCATGCTGAAGCCCACACCCACCACTTGGCTCAGGGGACACTTTCTACTTTGTGCTCTCTCATTAATAATTCATTTGTCATATCATGTAATGACTTTCTTGATCATTCTGAATTCGTCTGGGGCTAATGTGTGTGTCATATCCACTGCAACGGGAGACAGTAAAGCAAAACAAGCCAAACAGCTGATGAGTATTTCTGTCTCTGCTTTATCCATCTCTGTGTAATTGATTTGCACTTGGTTGATTTTTCAATTTGACTTTTTGAGGTTGGTTTGCAATTATTAATATCTTTTTTTTTTTTTTTTTATCATTTACACCTGTGACTCCCTGCTGGGCATTCTCCAGATATTTCTGCAATCCAGAATCAAAGTGCCAAATGCATAAGACCACTTTATTTTTCCAAAGTAGATTATCTTCCCACTGAAGATCCTAAAACAAATAGCCAAAACTTCACAACAGTACGTTGCACAGACAGCCAAGTTCCTTTGCAGATGTGCTTCCTAGGCAGTCATATGCTGGTGAAGATGTCAGGCTAATTGCTGTGTCCACAGAGTGCTTTCCATTATGGAGTGCAGGAGTCCCTTAGTCAGCACTCCCCAGCAAGATCTCATTGATCAGCCCATCTCTCAGAATGAGCAGGCTACAAAATCAGCTGCTTCTCTCTGCTGAAGGCTCAGAAGAAATGCAGTCTGCCTCATGCTGTTTTGTAGCAAGGATGCCTTTCCACTACAAGTTTTACCAGGACAATGCAAGCCAGCACACAAGTGGCACTGACTCCTAGCCTTTGTGGTATGGAGCTAGTTAAAAGTGATAAAGCAAAACAGAGGTAAAAGGTGTGGGATTATATTGCCAGCTCCCTATTTCTACTTCTTCTCAGTATGGGGAAAAAACCCCAAAACTTTCAGAACATTTTACCAAGGGCTCCTAGTTACACTGACATTTACCAAGGTGCTACCTCAGTTAATATTAGCTGCAAACTCAGGATATGTTTCACCACTCTGCGTCAGCCTTCAAAAATTAAACAAAGTCTCAGTTTGCACAGTGCAAAGCAGAAGTGCCCCATGCTTTAAAACTCTATTTCCTGGGCCTATTTCCCATCATAACCTGCCTCCACAATTTTCTAAAGCATTTTCTACATATTTTACCAATAAACTGCCTCTGTCGGCTCCCCTTTTTCAACCTCTTTCATGCTCACTATGGAAGCAGTGGCTGGCTACATGTCCTGGTGGCTAGACCTATGAATTAATATCTCCAAGCCATGAGTGAGTGGAAGACAAAGAACATTTCTCTTAGTTTGAGACAGATGTGGGAAGAGTAGCACGTGGAGCCTCAGCCTTGATGGGGACAGAGCTTAGGCTTAGTCCTGCACTGAGGCTGTGCCATGCAAACGCAGGCAGCTGTCTGGCCAGGATTGCTGTCAGTGGAAACCCACAGATGGCTTATACCTAGCAGTCAGGGGAAAAGTCAACAACAGACCATGATGAAGTGTCTATGTCCCATGGCTCATCTTAATAGTAGTCTGCACAGTGATGGATTTGGGTGTCAAGAGTGTTTCTGCATGGGTAAGATCCTTAGCCTGTGGTGCAATAGGTATTGCTGCCAGTTCATCTCAGTGGCTGACCTGACATGAAGCAAGCACAAACCCTGCAGGGAACTGCTCTTTCTTGAGCTTGATCTTCATCTTCTGCACCATGACAGTTAGATGATGCAGGGCAGAGCATTAGACCTGAATGTCACAACTACCCAACAGGGCAGAATCATATGCACACATTATCTCTTTCCCATTGAGAATCAGTAGGAGTTCTGCCTTAAGCAGAGCACAAAGATACATCAGGGGCATCCAAGAGGGACTCTCCAAAGTTACTTGAGATTTAGGTTTGAACTGTTTCTTTCCTCAGTGGGTCTCAGAGTAGGAAAAAACCCCTCTCTGTTCAAAATTCCTGCTTGTCAAGGATTCTGAGTCATTGCCAAGAAATCCAATCTCCTTTATCACCTGTTAGGTCCTTGAAATACATCCTCTAGTCTGAACAGAGCAAGTAGAAGCAAGCAGAGATACACATCTACCCAGGCACCATGACACTGAACTCCTTCTTCTCTTGTGGTGGTGCAAAGAAATCTCCATGGAGTAGCTGAAGTTTTTGCAAAAATACTCTTAGCAATACATTGCTGGTAAAGAAATTTCTGTGATCTATAGGGTCTAAGAAACTGCAGCACTGTGGCCATAACTCACTACTTCTTCTTGAAAATAAATCTTACTCCGAGTGGAATGAAATGAAGGTAGGGACAGGCAAAGAGAGTGGAAATATTTTAAGAAACAGAAAAGAGATAATTGTATTTCAGGACTGATTTTGTCTTAATTCAGCTTTTATTTTACAGGCTCAGACTGAGTCCTCCTTCCCCAGCCCTGCTGGATGACAAGGTGTTAGATTTCTTGCAGACAAGATAATGCAATATCACAAAAGGACCTTACAAAAGGACAGTCTGGACAGGGTAGCTGTTTTGTGGATTCAGAAGATGTGAATTTACTGCTTTTTTTCTGCAAGAGATCCCTTGTGTAAGCTTGGGTAAGACATGTCACCTCCCCCTCCCCCCCATCCTTTTTGGCTAGGGACTGTTTCTCATTAGCTTTGTGCAAAGCTCTTGGCACACACAGACTGATCTTGGTGAAGGACCTTGGCTAACAACAGAACAACAGGGATGAGGGGGGCATACAGATAATAAAAGTCATTGTTCTGAGTGAGTGCATGTGGTGATAGATATTGAACACTTAATTCACTCCCCCTGAGCATTCAGGAACATTTGAAATGCCCCTGGAGTATTTGAAACATTCACAGAAGGCTGACAGACATGGCTCAGGACCTGTGGGACACTTTGAAGCAGCAGCTTGAAGCCAGGCAGAATACTGTAGGGCATCCCAGGCGGCTTTAAATGTTTGAAGCAAGAGAAAGGAGCAGACCTCTGGAGCCTTTCCTCTTTATGCTGGTTTGGGGGCCTCTGTACAATGAATTGTCAGGCACTGTTTTGCCTCCTCACACTTTTCTACCCAGGGTAATTGACTGCTCCCAAAAACAAAAGGGTGATATACTGTAGTGCGCTGAAAGGAGCAAACCAGCAAACCAGCTTTTCCAAGTTCTATCATAACAGGCAATACACAAAGCAGGGATGGTCCTGTAAGGGCCACTCTTTTTATATGGCCAAACTGTAACCAAGACTGTAATTTGCATTGATAAGCTCACCTGGGTTGTAGAGGACTACTGCAGCCTATAGACAATGTAAAGGGGCATCAGAGGGGAGCAGCATGGGTTGAGCAGCAGTGGTGAGCACTCATTCTGTATGAAGTGAATTGGCCACAAACCTGTAGGTTGTATTAACAGGATAGCAAAGGTAAAGTGCTGCTATGCTAACCCAATCAGCACAGCAGCAGGTACACAAGAAAAGTGGATCTATTCCTTATCCCATAAAAAACAGAGGTGGAGATCAATTATNCTTATGTTTAGGCTTAATAAGCAGGGGGAGGTGGGGAAGAAAGGAAAAAAAAGCCTGCTTGTATAAAATGCAGATATCATGTTACATATTTATATGAAATAAAACAAACTAAGGATCAATAATCCTTGAGAGGAGGAAACTAAGTGAGAAATGGAGTTAAGAATCTACATGTAGCTCCAGGGAAACCTGAAGGGAATAATTAGACATAAACTCTAACATACTTCTGTAGCTCAAGGATATCTTCTATAAATGTAAGTTAAGATGTAGATTGTCCCCAAGGACTGATTCCTTAACCACGTGGGTTAAATAAGTGTCTAACAGCTTGTCAGCTAGATAGAAGGAAAGAGACCAACCTTTAGATTTCATCTTGGGATAAGTAGATTAAATGCAGTTTTCTTTCCGTGTTGTCATCTGTGTCTTTATAAATCTTTGTAACTGTAGTGTCTGGTTTGGATTTTGCAATTTTTTTTTTTTTTTCATTTGCTTTTTCTTTCAAGACCTGCTTGGAGCTGAGGGTTACTTCAAGGTAGCTGGATAGAATCATGTTGTCTGCTCCAGGATATGATGTGAGCCATGGTGGCTGGTTCCTTGCCCAACCTCAGAGTACCCAGTATCCCAGTGAAAACTCAGGATATGATGTGAGCCATGGTGGCTGGTTCCTTGCCCAACCTCAGAGTACCCAGTATCCCAGTGAAAACTCAGGATATGATGTGAGCCATGGTGGCTGGTTCCTTGCCCAACCTCAGTATCCCAGTGGAAAACTTTCCACGTCACGAGTCCTTAGTCAGGTCCTTTGCTGTGGGTTTCCTCAGCTTGGCTTGGGAGTGGATAATGGAGAAAAACCTTGCAGAGGTCATTTGGCCATCATTAGCCCAGAGGATCCCTTGGTCTAGTCAGTGGGAAAAGTCCACTACCCCAGGAGCTGCTGCAGAGCTTGCAGTATGGTTAAAGAGCAAAGCAGGTCAGTGCAGGGAGGGAGCATGCAGGTTGAACATTCTCAGGCCTGTAATGTGCCCCACCTCCCTTTGTAATCTGACTTTTCTGTAAGTACCAATGGCTTACAATCTCCATGCTGCTGTGAAGTCTGCTGGATGAAACTGCTGGCTTGTTGCTCCTGGGGCTCTTCTCAGTTGTAGCCTGGCCCAATGTAGATCCCCAACAGCCAGCACAGCCAACTGTGTCTACTCATCCATCTCTGCAGCTGTGACAAGCCAGCACTTGTCCCTTGGCATCAGCTAAAGTGCCTTAAATTGCCATTGCATGTGGAGCCAGAATACACTGTGAGCTGCTCTCACTACAGTCATCATGTGTGCTCCACACATGCCCACAGAGGCAGGTGCTCTCTCAAAGCTAAGTCAATATTGTGAACAGTAAGTAGATATTGTCTCCCTCCCTGACAGGTATTCCTCACAGCATGGCAGAAGAGAAAAAAAGAACAGAAATCAGGGGCCAAAATCTCTCTCCTTCTTTTTCCTCTCTGTGAGGTATTATTCACTCCTCTGAAATCACACACAAATACATATTAACAATAATTAATAATCTGTAGTTGTAGCTCATTGCCAGACAAGGTCATCAAAACAAATGCAGTGAGTGGAACTTAAAAAGGATTGAATGTTTCTGGGGCCATGGAAAATATTTATAGTTTTATTAACCCAATAAAAGGGAGGTTGAATCTCATCAGCACAGGGTCAGGAAGGGTTCTGGCCTTTTATACACAGCACAGTGCAAGTGGCCAAATGCATTAGATTGCTTCCTAAGTGCTCCAGGACTGTGTGACAGAAGCTATCAGGTCACTGAAATTTAGTGCAGACCCATAACATTACACAGGGCTGATCTTTTTAGCGACAAAACCAAGATAAATTCCTTCTTGTGTTACATGTAAATGAGCAGAGTCTTTAAAGGAACTGCTTCTGGTTTCCACGTGGTGGCAAAAAGACAGTGGCTGTAATGAATTGCAGTTAGAGTCTAAGTGATTGTTTGACCCATCAAACAAAGACCTTCACCCTAAAGCTTTTAAGCTTCCTTAACCCCTAATGAAAGACATACTTTCCAGTTAGGTAACTAATATGTGTGAATCATCCCAGGATAAAGATGTGTCACACGTATTAGACATTGCAGCAAACTGGATCTGCTCATATCAATCCATTTGTAGGCTCATAGCTTGAAGCATGAGATACAACATCATGTACATAAGAAAACATTCTAAGCAAATGGTCTTTATGATGATAGTACTGGAGTCCTGTGTGCACTTCTGGAGCCCCCAGCACAGGAAGGACATGGAACTGTTAGAGCGGGTCCAGAGGAGGCCACAAAGANTACCATCCTATGATTCTATGATTCTATATTTCTTCAGCCATCTTTTCAGAGACTCCACCTCAAAATGTAGTGTTTTGACATGCAACAAAGCTGTGAAGAGACAAACACAATATGGCTCACCTCCATTACCCTAATCTTTGCACAGCAATATTAATGTTGAGCTTTCCTGGAGAGAAGCTCTAGAATCTTAACTGTTAAACATTAAATAATTTCTGTTATTTTAATTCTTGAAATATTATATAGTAGGCAAACCCACCATAGTAAGTTTGGTTTTATTTTATTATTTTGGGGTTGGTTGGATGGTGGTTTTTGTTTGTTTCTTTGATTGTTTTTTTTTTGTTTTGTTTTGTTTGTTTTTTTGCTTTGCTTTGCTTTCATTTGCTTATTTTTTCTTTGTTTGGTTTTGTTTTTCATGATTTTGGGGAAAAAATTGCACTGGATGTTTTGTCTGGTGTTCCATGTGTCACTCTGGCTAGTTTATGGAGATTTAAAGCTACCCTGTGCATGGAATGACTCAGAAAAACCTATTTCTCAGGAGCTCTGTATTTGGAAATTTGAGAAAGGATTGATCATTCTTACCTTTGCCTTTCAAACAGTGATTTCTGCAGCCTGTTTGTCTACATTTCCTCTCCAGCCAATAGGGACTTTCTTAGATACTGTCTTAGAACAGGATGAATTGGCTTTGGGCATGGTTCTATCTCTCCACCCCTTTTACAGGCAATAGAAGAAAGCTAAATTATCCTAGATGCCTAGCTGAACTGCTTAGCTGTACCTGAAAGATTGATTTAGGTACAGACCTATTCAAGGGGAACAGTGCCTCATTTGACTTCACTTTCACTTCATCTTCTTGCTGGGTTTAGTTGAATGGAAGCAAAGCACCACATGTGGGCACTGAGTGAGCATGTCCACATGCAGGTCATGAGCAAAGAAAGATGAATTTAATATTCATAGAATCACAGAGGCATAGAAAGGTTTGGGTTGGAAGGGAATGCCAAAGGTCATCTAGTCCAACCCTCCTGCAATAAGCAGACATCCTCCACTAGATCAGGTTGCTCACAGCCTTGTTGAGACTGTCCTTGAATATCTCCAAGGCTGGGGGCACAACTACCTCCGTAGGCAACCTGTTCCACTGTTCCACCACTGTCATGTTAATGAACTTGTTCCTAACATCCAATCTAAATCTCCTCTTTAATTTCAAACCATTCCCCCTCATCCTATCACTGCAGGCCTTTGTAAACAGTCCCTCTCCAGCCTTCTTGTAGACCCCCTTCAGGTACTGGAAGGTCACTATTAGGATGCTCAATATTAAGCCTCATTGTCTTTCAAGTAACAAGGCACTAAGTGCCCAGCTGGAGGGTAAGTGTGGCTTGAGCAGTGGTGGGTCAGATGCTTGCCTTCACAGGCCTGGAATATTTCCCATGCTTCAAACATATATGCTACTTTAATCTGCATCAATGTTCAGCTGGAGATGTGTCTCTAATGCTAGATATTTAAAGAAACATTTTCACATGAGCTTGCTTAGATTTTGAGTTCATGTCCTCAAAGGTATTTTCATTCAAATGAATAGAAGCTACAGCACCAAATATATTTGAGGATCTGGAGTTATGTCCTATTTTGAAAATAACTAGCACATAAGAGAATCATAGAATCATGGAATGGTAAGGTTGGAAGGGACNGTCATGAGCAAAGAAAGATTAATTTAATATTCATAGAATCACAGAGGCATAGAAAGGTTTGGGTTGGAAGGGAATGCCAAAGGTCATCTAGTCCAACCCTCCTGCAATAAGCAGACATCCTCCACTAGATCAGGTTGCTCACAGCCTTGTTGAGACTGTCCTTGAATATCTCCAAGGTTGGGGGCACAACTACCCCCGTAGGCAACCTGTTCCACTGTTCCACCACTGTCATGTTAATGAACTTGTTCCTAACATCCAATCTAAATCTCCTCTTTAATTTCAAACCATTCCCCCTCATCCTATCACTGCAGGCCTTTGTAAACAGTCCCTCTCCAGCCTTCTTGTAGACCCCCTTCAGGTACTGGAAGGTCACTATTAGGATGCTCAATATTAAGCCTCATTGTCTTTCAAGTAACAAGGCACTAAGTGCCCAGCTGGAGGGTAAGTGTGGCTTGAGCAGTGGTGGGTCAGATGCTTGCCTTCACAGGCCTGGAATATTTCCCATGCTTCAAACATATATGCTACTTTAATCTGCATCAATGTTCAGCTGGAGATGTGTCTCTAATGCTAGATATTTAAAGAAACATTTTCACATGAGCTTGCTTAGATTTTGAGTTCATGTCCTCAAAGGTATTTTCATTCAAATGAATAGAAGCTACAGCACCAAATATATTTGAGGATCTGGAGTTATGTCCTATTTTGAAAATAACTAGCACATAAGAGAATCATAGAATCATGGAATGGTAAGNCAATATATCCAGGTTGCAAAGCTTGTGCTGACATGCTGGAGAGTTTTTCAAAGAAGTGTTTTAGTTAATTCATAAGGCAAAGTTTCAAGACATGCATCTCCTGCATTTACCTTTTAATTTCTTCTTTAATAGCTCATCTGAACATATCAAAAGCTCATCCTGGAAGCAGTATGGTGTTTGAGTCTAATGCTACTCTCTTCCACAAAATAGCTGTACCTCTAACACCAACAATATATACATATGGACACACACATATATATACTTAATATATGTGCCCATAAGCCTTTTCAGTTCTTAACATATTTCATGCTAAAATCTCTGGAATTTGAGCAGATTACTATGAATGTAAATAGTGAAAATTATTTTCTTAAAGCTGAGCTCCATCAGCAGGAAACTCATAAAAGATTAATTTCAGCTGTGGCCAAGGGAAGATGGGATTGCCATCTTTACTCCTATTCCCATTGCTCTTTGCTAGCTTTTTATGAAAGATGTATCAGAAGTGCTGGGGAAAAAGAAAAAAAAAAAAAAAAAGTCAGTTTGACATTTTTACTGCCAGAGCTCAGACAAGATACTATAAGCTACATCCAACTTTCAGTGCAGTGAAAAATATTGTGTTAGTGGGATTTATCCAATGGACGCTTGGAAAGTTATGGTCATCTAAGTACAAAAGAGAATTACATTTGTGATTACTAAAAAGTGAAGCTCTTCATTTTTTTTTTCTTAATTTCTTTTAAACTTTTATCTTTCTTATTTCCCTCAGATGCTCATGTCTCAAGGATTAAAAGGCTACTAAACATCATCAGGACATCTTGTCTCACCCTCGCTGTAAGTGATTTCACTTGCTCCATGGATGCCCAGCAACACGTAAGATTTACATCATGTAAAATAACAACAATAGACACAAATTAGAGTAGAAAAATTACATTCCTCACAAATCTTGATTTTTAGGTGCATGAGCAACTCCTGCTGCTGCAGTGAGTCATCAGCCATTTGTGATTCTTTGTGTGCCTACCCTTAACTTATGTCAAATATAACACAGTGGTGGAGCTCAGTTTACCTTTATTGCGTTAGCCATAAGCTTAAGTGTGCAAGTGTAGACCTTTATGGCATCTGCCATGCCATAATGCTTTTATTCTGCAGAAATGTGACCATGTGCATGAACCTTTAACATGTTTTGCAGGAAAGAAACACATTGCATTTTTCCATGAAGAAGCTGGGTGTGTGTTTGCCTCTGGAAGAAAGGTGAGCTGAAGGTCTGGCTGTATCTCTCCATGGTTAGTGATGCATTGCACACTTTCCTTCAGAACTCTGTTCCAGATAATGCTGTTTCACATCCTCCTAATGCTCCCTAGTTTGAATTTAATTTGTATGCAGTTGGTGTCACTTAGGAACAAGGGGAAAGAAATAACACAGTTGTAGTACATGATAATAATGCCTTTCTCCCACTTTTTTTTCTGTCTTCAGTAGCTGAACTAGAAATTCTCCAGGACAAGGAATGACTCTTAACATGTCTATGTGGAATGGCCAAGACTTCTGGAACTACTGGGAAATACTCTGTGGAAAAGTGGGAAGAGGAAGAACTGCTGTGTAATCTCCACTGGATGTATTGATGAGGTCTTGATTAGACACAAAGGGGAGTCATAGAATCATNTCATGAATCTTCCAGAACATCTCCTTCCCCATAATTCAGGTGAAAAGTCTCTAACTTTATGTTTGGCTGGTCTTCCAATATTTACAGTGGATCCTTTTTCTGTCTAACTGTTCACAGTGGCTTGTGGTGGGAAGTGACAACTCATCTTGATTTTGTGTGAAATTAGAAGTAGCATGACATTCCCCAAGGTTATAACAGAGCCACTATGAAAATAAAAACACATGGTCAGGGCTGGCACAAAAGTGAAGGCCTTATTTGATCCTTTTGTGCAATTTCTGCTTTGGCTGTGAATCTAGCTGTTTCTGGACAGGCACAAAACATCAGACAGAAGATGAGGAGACCTGGGCCATAGTGATTGGGAGGCAAGATATTACTAGGTTCACTGCAGCTAGTGTTCCTCAGAAATGTTGTTTTTCTACCATCTAACCACACAGTTAAGCAGGTCACACTTTTTCTTCTCAGCTGAACTGTTAAATATCCTTTCCTGCAGTTTGTATAGACACAATCTTCTGCCTTTCCCCAATGAGGCTGTCATTTCTGATGTGGAGATGAAAGAGCTGAGCTGGTGAAGTGCCATGCAGGGGATAATTTGCCTTTTACCTTTTTCACTTCAATATTTGTCCTGTTTACTTTTTTGAGTATTTTATTATGTCATCAATCCTTTTCTCTAAAAGGAGATTTGCTGCTTTATTTATTTGGATGCAACTGACCAGGTACTCTGTTTTGTGAAACAGGTAGATCAAAAAAATCTCCCTCAAGAGCAGCCCCTTGGTACAGTGTGTGCCCTTCATGCTGTAGCAGTTCATCCCAAGACACTTGACTTCAATCCTTGTTTGTCTTCCACCATGTCAGACTGATGGTTCTGTCCTAAACCTTGTTTGTGCCCATCACAGAATTAAAGCACTTGAAGAAGTACAGAGAGTGTCTCTGTTCTGGAGAAGTCCAGATTTGAGTGATCAGCTGTAAGCTAAGTTTTGTACATCTGTGAGTGAGATGCTGGCCACTAAGTCCAGTTCAAGTGTCAAACAGATAACAGTACTGAATTTATAGAAGTTTTCTGGGTGCTAATTCTCAGTTTTGAGAAGATCCTCTCCAAGTGCAGTCTTGTGCAGATCTGTTTTATCAGCTCCCACTCTGTGAGCAGGACTATTTCCTGTGTTTTACCCATGTACCACACTTTTTTTCCTGATGAATAAAAGGATGTGGAACATACTAAGAACAAAGCCTACCTTATAGCATCCTAAGTTTTCTCACAAATACCATTTTCCCCTCTTCACAACAATTTAGAGATCTTTCCAAGAAGGTTAAGATGGGCATAAAAGCTTCTGTAAATATTACATTAAACATCTGTATGCTCTTCCTAATCCAGATTGTCGAAGGAAAGCAGCACAAGGGATGAAGTCAGACCCCACCTGCAGTCCTNACACCGAGCAAGCAACAGTGAGTGTGACCTGGCAGTGACCAGCACTTTGCTTCCTTTTCTACGTCTGCAGCAGTGCCTCATAGCTGTGATGATGAGAAAGCCTCTGCAATTATTTCATTTTAAGTCTGTTTCAAAAGCAGCTTTCTCCATGCACCCCCTGCAGTGATCTTTGATAGTCTTTATTTTATTTGTATATTTAGCCACAGCCACAATTATTCTAAAGCCATAAGTGAAATGCTGAGATAACTGTTATTTCCATCTACTGAATGTCTCCAAACCAGACAGAAAGACCAACAAAAGAAATGTTTTGCTTAAGTAAAATTCAATTTTTTTGAGAAACATGGCTTGGCATAGTCTACCTAACCAAAAAAAAAAAAACCAAAACAAACAAACCAACAAAAAAAAACCCCACCTTTCTTTCTGAAGAGAGTAAAAAGAGAGGTAAAAAAAATTGACCACTTTCACTTGATAATTGATTAACCTCTCTGGCTCATAGTAGGCTAGTCAGCAAGGTCTGGTAACTGAGATCCCTCTGCAATTTTCACTGCAATAGCTAGGGCTTTGTAGATACCAGATCAGCAATTCCAGACCAGAGGCTTTAGACTCTCAAGATCTGTCCTTGGTAAAAGTGGTGCACTGCAAAGCAGGGCATAAACTTACAGCAGGGGATCCAGCTTGTGCTAGCTTTTAAAGGAATATTGTCCATAAAGTGATATTCAGGGGGGAAAAAAAAATAATTAAACATCTGTGTTTGCTTTTAAAGCAGATTTGATTGCATTCAGGCCCAGTGATGGATGTTTCTCACCACAAATGTAGCCTTTATTCAGTACCATTTACTCACTTCCATTTTCCAGAGGCTGTGAAAGGACTTCATGCAATTTTAACCAATCCATTATAAATGCATGTGGTTGGTAAAGTTGGATTTAACCTTCCTCCATGTCACTGTGTCAAAAAATGCTCTAGTCATGGGGGTATTTACAAAAATAATGCTAATATGGGTTGGATCAACTTCACTTTACAGCTGTGGAGAGAAAATGGTTGTACTTAATGTTAAATGCCATGAGTTGGACTGCTTAGAAGAGCTCTCTCCCTTCAGGGAGTGTGGGAAAAGGCTGAGCAGACTCATTTCCTTTATTCTTACCTAAATTAGCCTTTAGGAGTGCCTTGCAGTTTGCATGCTGATGTCTTACCTCAACCACATAGGTTACTACATTTTGAAAGTAAATAGTCTCTCTCTGGATCTGTTTGCAGTGGTGTAATACTATAAACTGACTCACAACTGTATTGAATGAAAGAGTATAACTACTGGAAAGATAAATAAATTACTCTGTGCTCTCTGGAAAAGTAAGTACTCAGTACTCCTGATGAAAAGCTTTTAAGATGTTTGGCAACAATGTTTCCTGCTCCTATTTGTCTTTACTCTAGGCCCATCAGCTGCATTAATAATGGAAGAGGATAAAATAGCAACTAAGACAACCTTTGTGTCCCTGAAGACATTGATTGCAATTCTGTTGCAACAGATTCTTGACCTTATAAAAGCTTTTTCTCTTCTGAGGTCTGGAATCTGAAGATTAGGGAAAGTTGATGTTTTAAATAAGTTTAATGAGAGATTTAACTTAAAACAAATAAACCAACCCCCCCCCCAAAAAAAAAAAAAACAAAACTCCACAACAACAATGAAAAAAGCTCACAAACATTAAAAAAAAAAATCACAGAGAAAAAATGTATGTAGAAAATGGACTTTGTAGGAATGTTATAATCTTTATAATCTTCCCAATCAGCAGTGAAGTTATTGGAAGATTTTCCCATTTCTCTCCCAAATATCAGCCATTTCATTCTTTCTTTCTTGAAGAAAGGAGGATCTGATTGCCATCACTCTGGGCTGCTAGAGGCAGGGCATGTCTTCTTTGTCTCACCAAATGAGCTTGGTTTAGCTTTGTAGTTACATATATATGCCTAGGACTGCTTAGCAGCATACAAATACCAATGAATTTCTGACCAAAATTCCAGTGAATTTCTGACCAAAATTCCAGTGAAAACCTTTTTCCAGCACTGGTTAGGAAACCTACAAAGAAGCAATTCCTTAAATGCTACTGGAACAAACCACCAATCAGTAATGATGTCTGCAAAACCTTTCTTGAAGTATCTTCCATGACTTTTCTCCTGTAGTGTGGCTGAATTCCCATAGTTTCTAGTTTGTGACCCTTGTTTGCTCAGTTACTCACTTAGCTCCTGAGTAAGAAGCTTGTGCTTATTATAACCACTAGGATATTATTGTATTGAGGCCATCACTGCAAGGACTCATGCTTGAACTCTTATATCATATATTTCTAAGTTTCAATTCCCATCCAAAAAGAATAATCAGAAAACAGCTATAAGCACCATCCCAGTACTCTGATATATAAGGCTAAAATAAATACAAAAATCAGACAAGGTAAGGAATCTTTAATCCAGGAATAGGAGGCTATAGAGTTTTCCCTCCTGAACATCTCTGAGCATGGAGTAGTTCATAAACTGAACCACATGAAGAAGTCCACAAATTGTTGGACTTTAGAGGCTTTTCTGACACTTTGTAAGTCCTCAAAGGCTGCAGCACAATGGGCTCCTCTGGGTGATCTCCAGAGGCCCATTCCAACCCTGCCATACTACAATTTTATGATTCTAAGCTCTATCATCTTAAACTTTGCTCGTATTTCAGCAGGTAAACACATTCTAAACACTGATACAACTTGCTGATGAGTGAGGTACAATGGACTTGATTATCATGGCAAGGCCTTAAAGACTGTTCCCTTGAAAAGAGATACTTTATGCTTCCATGTCTTCACTGATGATGCTTTGTGAGCATTGTGTGGTGCTGATGCCATGAAGAACTCGCAGATGTTAAAGGTGGTGTCCTTGAGAGCTGAGAGAAGCAGGTCCTAGGTGCACCTCTCCTGAACTGGGAAGTGTGAGTGCTGAGAGACCAGTGGTGACCACAGCCAGCTCAGCTGCTCAGCATGGCAAGGGGAGATTGCACCAAAGCTTTTCCAGAGATCATAGAATCACAGAATGGTAAGGTTGGAAGGGACCTCGAGGATCATCTAGTTCCAACCCCCTGCCATAGGCAGGGACACCTCCCTTCACTCAAGGCCTCGTCCAACCTGCCCTTGAACACCTCCAGGGAGGGAGCAGCCACAACCTCCCTGGGCAGCCTGTGCCAGTGTCTCACCACCCTCATTGCAAAGAACTTCCTCCTAACATCCAGTCTAAATCTTCCCTCTGCCAGTTCAAACCCATTGCCCCTTGTCCTGTCATTGCAAGACCTTGTCAATAGTCCCTGCCCAGCCTTCCTGTAGCCCCCTTCAGATACTGGAAGGCTACTATATAAGGTCTCCTGGAAGCCTTCTCTTCTCCAGATCTTCCCCATAGAGCCTTTGATGATGGCTGTGAGAGTATACCAGAGAGGTCACTGATAGCAAATGCCTACTTGGTGGCTGATGCCCTCTCCTGCCCACTCAGGACCTTACTAGTGCCTTGTTCACCCAGTCTCCAATGACTCACACACTGCAGCATGTTCCTGGGACAGCCAAGTGGCTCCACTCAGGGGGCACATTTTCTGAAGGCTTTCCCCAATTTCTTACTCCATTGTATGTTCTCTCATAAAGCAGTGCATAGGATGCACTAAGCTGCTCTCAGACAATGGTGACTCTAGGAGCTAGACTCCCAGAAGACAAACATGTCTACCTCAGAGGTTTTGCATCTCATTCTTGGCCACCAGCCACGTGGATGCTGCATATTGATTTTAGTGCCATCCGTGGTTCTCTGGCTTCCTGCTCTCCTACCTCTCCTCAGCTGGCAGAGTGTGCACTCTGCAGTAGGTTACTCATAGTACAATGTAATTAGCATGGCTGGGAACTATCTGGCACAATGTCCTGAGAGATTTTAAGTGCTAGGAAGTCTAATACCTGCAAATATATTTATCTTCTTTTGAATATTTCATCAAGTTGGAATTCATGAACTGGATCTTTTACAGAGAAGTATTATGAATTATGTACCAGAATCGATGAGTTCCTACTTTGCCCATATTTTACTCTGTCTCAAAGCCACAGTGGGGATCATAGCCCATCAAAGCTGCTGCAGCAATTAGAGATCAAATGGCACTGAAGGAGACAGGCATGCCAGGCCTACAGTATTGCCCCTATTCAGAGCCCAGAAAAAAAATTCTGCTTAGCTGTACATTGTAGTCTCACTTCTCATTTTTCTCTGTTTCAGCCTTACTTCCCTGTCTGCATCACTGCTGTGTGGAACATGGGGTCCTCGGGAGCAGACTTGCCACTTCCACTCATCAAATACACCTACATGGCCTTTACCTCTCCCCTATCATACTGACCTGGCTGTCTACCTTTCCTGCAGCACTATTAGGAAATGGCTCTTGTATATTACCTGCTAGCACTGACTATGCTGGGAGCTGTCAGTGTATGTCTGGGTTTTTTTGTTTTTCAGAGAAGGAATAAGTGTTACATGTGGAGATGTTTCACGTTGCCAGAATGCTTCTGGCTTAGCCACTAGTAACCCAGCATCTTCAGCAGCGGGTACTGAAAATCTATAGAGTTCTGCATATAAAGTATTTAGTTCAAAACTAAATCCCCCTGTGTAATGGGAGGTGGGAGGGAGGAGACAGAGGCACAGTTACAAGATGCTAATTGTGCAGCTTGTTGTGCTAGCGGAAGGCATACAGGTACTGTGCTGATGAGAGCAGGACAAAAATAACCCAGATTGAAGTGATACTTCCACCACTCTCCTGCTTCTCACCTCTCCCCTGAATCGCTTTTGCAGGCTGCTGCAGTACCTCCCGTGAGGACCACTGAGACTGAGTTTTGAGCAGAGTTTAATTAAAACTGGGATCAGAAGCACGAGAGGCAGGCTCTCATAGGCTGGCATACGAAGAAGATTGTGCCAAGCAATTCATAGCAAAATAAAAGAAAGCCTTTCCTCTGAATGTTTTCTGCTTCCACAGTTTTACTGATGGGAACTCATATGTTCCTTCTACATCTCCCCAAATATCCAAGTTAAGAAAACTGAAATCCAGATTGCAGTTAAAAACTAAATGGCTTTGCTGTAAATCTTTCTTTCTCCATATCCTAGAACTCTGCCAAAATCACTGAATCCAAGCCACCTCAAGGGAGTTTGCCAACTCCTTCAGCTATCTGCACAAGTCCACTTTCTTATAGGGGGAAGCTCTTTTTTATCCTGACAATCCCTCTCTCTTCAAATTCTAAAGTAGGATTCTCACTTCCTATGGTCCTGAAAGGCAGTTTTCTTGCATCTTCAGAGCAATCAGTTTTGCAAGGAAACAGACTCCTGCGTTACTCTCTTTGCACTTCTCATGTAGTGGCTGAGTGCAGAGTGCAGCACTGATGCATTTTCCCACCCTGCTGCTGGCACAGCAGGCTTGTGATCCAGGACCTGTCTGGACACTGCACTGCCTCACAAGTCAGAAAATCTGCTTAAGCTACAAGTTACAGACTTGGATGCCCTGGTACAGAGCCATCTCTGACTCCACAGCTTTCACAGAAGCTTGTAGTGCTAGGATTAAGGGCAATGGTTTCAAACTAGAGAAGGGCAGATTTAGATTGGATGTTAGGAACAAGTTCTTTACCACGAGGGTGGTGGAGCACATGAAGAGGTTGTCCAGGGAGGTGGTTGAGGTCCCATCCCTGAAGATACTCAAATTGAGGCTTGACAGGGCTTTGGGCAACATGATCTAGTTGAGGATGATCCTGTTTACTGCAGAGGGAGTTGAACTAGATGACCTTTAGAGGTTCCTTCCAACCTAAACCATTGTGATTCTATGATTCTATCAGTGGAGACTTCCCTTGTTTCATTGTCTGAGATGTGGAGGTGACCTCCACATGGATTTCATATTTGTGCAAATGCCATTCTATCACTAGCATAGCCCAGCCACTAGGTTCTGTTTTCCAGCAACTGACTTGCCTAGAGGAAAAGAGAGCTGATGATCCCAAATGAAGCTGGGCTGCTTTTTTTCTAAATGTAAACCCTTCCTCCTAGAACTAATCTTTAAACAAAGAATGACAAAGGTGCAGTCTGTCTGCAGTGAAAATGCCAATGAAGGTTTTATAGATTGCTTCTTACATGGCCAAAGTCAAGTCACATCTGAGAAATAATTGACTGTAGAGAGACAAAACTGCCTCTTAAGTTGAGTCAAATAGTAATAATAGGGTATTGGATCTCTCCCCTAGGAGATGATGCAGCAAACACATCCTAAGCTTCCAAGTTTCTGGCTCTGTTGTAATGAACACTCACACAGAAGAGTATGTTAGAGACTCGTGGTGGAGCATGTTACTTTGGCAGCTTTTCAGAGAAACTTCAAGTCAGAGTGTGGCTCAGGTAACATGGAACAGGCAGCCTCATCCCATTCCTGATATGGAGGGGTAATTAATTGATGTGAGATATGATTTTCAAAGATTAATAGCACAGAATCAGAGAATGGTAAGATTGGAAGGGACCTCAAGGATCATCTAGTTCCAACCCCCTGCCATAGGCAGGGACACCTCCCACTAGCACAGGTCACTCAAGGCCTCCTCCAACCTGGCCTTGAACACCTCCAGGCAGGGAGCAGCCACAACTTCCCTGGGCAACCTGTGCCAGTGTCTCACCACCCTCACTGCAAACAACTTCCTCCTAACATCCAGTCTAAATCTTCCCTCTCTCAGTTTAAACCCATTGCCCCTTGTCCTGTCATTGCAAGCCCTTGTCAATAGTCCCTCCTCAGCCTTCCTGCAGGCCCCCTTCAGATACTGGAAGGCTACTCTAAGGTCTCTTGGAAGTCTTCTCTTCTCCAGGCTGCAGAGCCCCAATTCTCTCAGCCTGTTCTCATAGCAGAGCTGCTGCAGCCCTCTGAGCATCTTGGTGGCCTCCTCTGGACCTGTTCCAACACTTCCATATCCTTTCTGTGCTGGGGGCTGCAGAACTGCACACAGTATTGTTTCTAATATTCACTATTCGGAACTCTCGCCACCCTGACCACTAATTTTAGTAATAATCCATTCTTCACACAGAAACTTTATACAGATAATGACACAGGCTCTAGAAATAACTAGCAAAAATATATAACATTAATTGAACTGGAAGAGAAGGTTCCTGCAGTCAACACACCGCTTGCAGTCACTACACCGCTTGTCCACTAGATGGACTCAGGGAGCTCCTCTCTGCTTACGGCAATGGTGAATTACAAAAGGCTTTAAGCATTTACTCACAAATATTAATCTCCTGACTCACAGGGCTAGCTACAGCTTCAGACAGTACCCAAAGGCTTTTGGGGAATTCTGTTACTGTCTTGTCAGCTGCTGAGGCTTCTGATTCTTCCCAGGCTGCTAGGGAAAGGAGACAGACAACCTCTGACCTGGTCCTGATCTCTCTGGATGATCAGTTTATCCAGGACTTCCCATTTTGGCAGGAGGCTTTCAGGTGCAGGCAGGATGTCTGTGATGTGCAGTCTTAGCACAGATATCACACTGGCTGTGCAGGCTGATCGCACGGAGGCATTTAGAGCCTGTTCCTGGTAAACTCAAGACAGTGGAGTTTCCAGGCAGTTCAGGATGCAATAAGGCAGTAGCAAGCAGCAAGCGTGGATACAACAGCAAAGCACATTGTGTCTCCTGCTCATCTCCTTTTATCAATACAACCCAAGACTAAAGGGCCTTTGGACACAGAATAGCCAATCAGAATGGCAGTTAGCCAAGCTTGACCACATTAAATGAAGCCATAGGCTTGCTTTAGCCTTTTTAGGGCAGAACACAGCCTTGCACAAGGCAACTGTGTGTACCTTGTTTACCACAGGATGCAAACCAGTCTGGGCAAGCCAGAGTCCTTAGACTCAGTGGCTCCAGGTTCTTTATCCTCTTTCCCGCCATTGCTTCTCCCCAAAACAGAAGGAGAGGGAGCAGAAATACATGCCTGGGAAAGCCAGGACATGTATAAGCCTATTTTGGCCTGCTTAGGCCTACCACGACAGTTCCCTGGACAGCTTTTTGAAAATCTAACTCTTAAATTACTTGTGTGGCACTGATTTTGTTGCAAGATTTTCCTCTGACTGTTCTGTATTGGTTTTCTTCATTTAGCTTAGGTTCTCTGCTTGGCCTTCAACCCCTCTTGTGTTCTGTGGCATGAGCATATATGTGCACAGCTCATACTGGTGGCATATTATTTTCCTCTGGTTCTACACTATCTTTGAACCCAAGACCCTAAAATTTAGTAGTCATTGCTATGTGAACACAGTTCCTAGATCTCCACTTCTTTCACAGACATCTTGAAGTCATAGCTCACATAAGTCTTCTACTGCAGAAAGCCCTGAGTGGCAAGGTGGACTGCAGCTTTAAATGTACACGAGCAATGTAAGTGCAAATCAAAAACAATAGCACAAAACATTGTCTTAATGAAAAGCAACCAGACAACTGACAATAAGCTAGTCAGTAAGGTGAGGAATGTAAAATATTTGTCATTTCAGGATGAATGCCATTTTCTGTCTCAAACCTGATGGCTCCAGAGCTGTTACCAACACTACTGCCAAAGAGATCCTCCAAGCTGCTAATAAATGTGCAAGATGTACAGCATAATAAGATATCTTCCCTTGGTTTTATTATAATTATTAGAGGGCATCGAATATAAATTTCACTGATGAGTGTCTATAACAAAGGATGCTGAGTGCCAACGCTGAGAAGCACCAAGGAATGAAAACAGCTGATAATAAATAGCTGTAAGGATTAAACCATCCAAAAGGCAAATAAACACTGTATTAAAATGCCAGAGTTCACAATGCTTTGTCTATATCCTCTCACACACAGAAGAACAAAGTTATAGTCAGAAGAAAGGGAGAAACACCTGTAAAAATATATGACCAGATTCTGAGATAGTAAGAAACAAGGTGAGAGAACTGCTAATGGGATCTTTGTCAAAAGCAAAGGGAAAGTGTGCAAAAGGGAAGAAGGAAGAAAACATAATGAATCCTGCAAAGCAATAGTTTGAAGAAAAGCAGCAGCTCTGGGGATTGTTAGCAATGAGTTGTCACAAGGTTTCTTGCAGACTCAGCCTTGTCTCTCTTTCTGCAGCTCTGCATGTGGTCAGAGCTAGAACAGCAAACAATTCTTGTCTCTTCACCAATTAAGAGATCATAAAACTACGCTTATGACTTAATAATAAACTGCACTTCATTTCTTTCTACCTAAGGGAAATGCTGAATGTGGTAAACTGCTGATAACACAGGGAGAAGATGGTTTAAGAGGAAAGCATCCAGAGCAGACACAACTCAGCTTCTTGCTCTCTGAGAGGAAAGGAAGTTCATTGCTACCTTATAGAGGGTCTCTTCTTCAGGCCACAGCAGTTTATTTTCAGTTTCACTTGTTGTAGGATCTTCTCCTACTGCAGGTGGGCAAGGTAAAAATCATCCCAGAGCTGGACCTTTTTTTTTCAAACTGCAAGAGCACACTGTTAGTCTACATACCATACCATGTACTACTCCAATAGTCCCAAAGTTTAGCACTGGCCAACTTCCCCAAGAAGGCATGCCTAACACAGAGAACGTAATGCCAGTAGTTGGTATCCTGAACTGCAGAGCCATGCTCCTTCCTAAACAAGTGGCATTTACTAGATACCACCACAGCAGGGGTAAGAAAAGAAAGCAGAAAGGTTTCTGCACAGATCGACCTCCAGCTTTATTTTTAATTTTTTTTTCCTTCCCAGGGACTGTGCCCTGTCTGGAGCTTTGCAAAGCACAAAGAGACATCTAATGGTTTGTTAATACATTGCAAGCAAGCCTGGTGTCATGTGATGAATTCTTCCAGGCCTCTGTTTGCCAGGTATTTATCTTTTTTTTTTTTTTTTCTACCAAGGTTTTAGTCTGTCAGCTCATTTCTCTTGGCTTCCCATTCCTCAGAAGAAAAGAAACCTGTACCTCGGAGTTTTTGGAATCTCCTCCTTTCTCAAAACAGGGTTATAAAGTGTGAGACACTGCAGTTTGATAGAGACACATCAACTGGATCTCTGTTCCTCAGCCCAGAAGTATTAGACCAATCCACCCTTGAGCCTTGAGTGCCTACTTTCATCAATAAGGCTACTGATGTCAACTGGATTTGTGTCTGTTTTCCACCCTCTTAGTACAAGAAAAGGAGTCAGTAATTGAATCTATGCACACGTTTGTCTCAGAACAATGGTTCTGACCCATATCAAAACTCCTGTTGGGAAAAACAAATACATTTCCAACAGTATCAGCCTTCTCACACTAGTGGGAAGCACAGTATACATTCAGGGCTTTATGTTGCACAAGGAATCTCTATCAAAGCCATCAGTGGAATTCAGGCATTAGAGGACTCCTGTGTCCAGACTATGTTTTCTCATTTCTGTTTGTATCAAAAAGAGCTTTCTTCCTCTTCTCTTCTCTCTTCCCCATGGTAAAAAGAGCTACAGTCAGCCCCTGTGGATTCATCTGAGAGTCTCTCAGCCTGTCCCCACCAGCCTTGTTGCTAAGGGGGCATTCCTACAAATCACAGTGTGTTTTGTGGATCATCTTACAGCAATGCAAGTTTGTCTTGAAACTGGAATCCAAGGAGAAAAGTCAACTGAGTGATATCCTGGAAAGGCAAGTAGTCATCTCCAGATTCCCTTCTCAACTGCCAAGTAGGCTGTGTTGGAGAAAATCCCAATCTCTAATCAGGTAGGTTTATAAGAACATCAGTTTTCTCCATACAGTTTTGCAGCTATTTCCCATATTTTCAGACTGAACAATCTTTCTGGAAGCATTTTGCCTCTAGCAACCCAGTAGAAACTCTCGCGTTCAACAGATAGTTGTGCCCTAACAGCAGTTGTGTCAGTGCCCAGTCCAACAGTCCAGCAGATATTACTGAATGGCTTTGAAGTCTTTTGACTCACTAAAAATGGTTAAAGGCTGGTTTCCTGTAAACCAAAACATTCATATTTTAGATTTTTCAAGACCGATTGAGAGAAGTTTTATGGAAGCAAAATCTCCTTTATTTAGTCGCTGTAGTTTCAGGTTTACTGATTGATATTATAGGACGTTCAGGTTGTTGCACTCCAAACAATCGTGGGTAGTTACAGAGCACACCTGGTGATGGAGTCAATTACTTCATGGTAGAGTTGGCCCACATGAAAAGGATACAGTGGGCAATTCAGCTCCTACTGGAGAAATACATGATTGCCAGTGTTCAGCATTCCTCTACACATGACCTTTGCTCACAGTTCAAGTACGACATTCATAAAGGGCCTTCTAAGACCCATTGCTCTTTATATCCCTCCTGCTCCTGTGATTTGTGTTGTGGATTCACACACTTGATAAAAGAGATAGATCAGCTGCTAGAGAGCTGCAGTTTTATCGGGCATCCAGCATGAGTTTGCACCCCCTGGGAACACAAGGCGTTGGCTGAAAGAACTGGATAATGTGTGTTTGATTTGTCCCTTGTCAAGGTCACACCTGGCTAACTGCCTCTGCAAGAATCCTGAGAATCAGTAATTTACAACATCCCCCTCTTCTCCACAGATGAGTTTTTGTTCTTCCTTTGAAAGTTCTCCTCTGCTCCGAACTCTGTGGAGAGAAAGTGAGTGAAGGGACCTCATTATTTTAAATGGGGCTTGACAGAACCTAACAAAAAGCATAAAACAGAGCAATTTTCACAGGCAATCGCACCAAGGCACTTAGAGCAGGGCTGAGAACTCAATTACAGCCCATTACTGTCGGAGCTGTCTCTCACTCTTTTGCTCTTTCCCTGTCCATTGGTTTCTGCAAGACGAACTCAGTATTGGCAAAGGTCATCCACTTCAGCTGCAGCATTTTGGCTAGTGGTTCCCATTAGGCACAGCTCAGTGAGAGTTCCAGTGTTCTCACAAATACGAGGAGGAAAACAGTTCAAGAAAAACGTGGGTTTCTGTTTGTTAATCCTGAAAAACAGCAAGACTCTGCCACCCACAAGGTAAAAAAAGCAGGGAGCTTTTATGCAGTGTCCTTGCACAAGGTCATGACAGAAGCCTGTGATGCATACTGCCTGCATGCACACACATCTCTAAACAATGCATGCATGTACCCTGGTCGTGCTTCTTCCAGACCAAGCTGCTTATCCAACGTCTCAGATGAAGATGATACTATGACATGCTCATTATTCTTCTGGTGAAAAGGCAGCCAGGAGCAGATTCAAATCTTACCATAGAGTACAGACCTGCTTGATCCTGCCTGTCCACATGGTCATCAAGACACATTGCAGTACGTGTCACTGCAAAGCTGAGACAGCAGGATGGCAGGGCTCCTGGAGACAGGATTGCAGCAAAACAAGCAACTGAGCTTGTTGTGTGGAACAGATTAACACTGAACAGCATGCTGTCAGGCATTCCTCAGTATGAGAAACAGACTAATTTAAAAATGTATCAGAATGGGTTTGGAAAAGGTGTTTTCAAAGAAGGTTAAGGTTAGAATGACAATCAGTTCAAGAGAGAGCAGATTTAGGGTGAGTGGTACACCACTATCCACTTCTCTGGTGTATAATGATTATAGTTACACTTTTGTCTGACAACTCGTAGAAGGGTGGCAGCTGAATCTGGAATAAAACTCAGCCACCCTAGGTCCTAAGCCACCTTTAAAGCTTGGAACATAACTTCTGTTCTTCTCAGCTGCTGTTTCGTTCATTGCCTATTCTGCTTCTCAAGTAGAGTTTTGGCATTTCATCAGCTTCACGATCTGACTTTGCAGACTTTTAATATTGTCATTCTGGCATATATTTTCCTTGGGCTTGTAGTTCAACTCCCACACCAAAACAGTCTCATGCAGAGCTTTCCTTCCCTGGAAGGCTGGGTGCCAACAGGAGCATCTCTGGTTTTAGATTATGGAGTAATTGGTATAATCAGTGGACACTCATTGTCCATGTATGTGAACTAAGTATAAAAAGGGAAGATAATGCACATTTCACTGCTATGGCCTAGAGCTTTTTGCTGGAAGGGTCAGCTCTCTGCATGTGACAAGTTCAGATGCTGTTACATATTTCTGGCAGAGGGTAAGGTTTAGTGTTAGCAGAAATCACTGCTAGATGACTCTCTATCACTTTTGAAGAGTCCTGGAGCACAGGAGAGGTGCCTGAGGACTGGAGCAAAGCCAGTGTCACTCCATCCTCAGAAAAGGCAAGAAGGAGGACCCAGGTGACTACAGGCCTGTTAGTCTCACCTCCATCCCTGGAAAGGTGGTGCAACAGTTTGTTCTTGGTGCTGTAGAATCATAGAATCATAGAATCAACCAGGTTGGAAGAGACCTCCAAGCTCATCCAGTCCAACCTATCACCCAGCCCTAGCCAATCAACCAGACAACCAGACCATGGCACTAAGTGCCCCATCCAGGCTTTTCTTCAACATCTCCAGGGACAGTGACTCCACCACCTCCCTGGGCAGCCCATTCCAATGCCAATCACTCTCTCTGTCAAGAACTTCCTCCTAACATCCAGCCTAGACCTCCCCTGACACAACTTGAGACTGTCCCTTTGTACTGTTGCTGGTTGCCTGGGAGAAGAGCCCAACCCCACCTGGCTAAAACCTCCTTTCAGGTAGTTGTAGACAGCAATGAGGTCTGCCCTGAG
>WBNM01038537.1:0-11648 GCA_013399055.1 Ramphastos sulfuratus
CCCTCCTTCCCTTTCCCCTCCTTGCCCTTGCTCTCCTTCCCCCCCAAAGATCACATTCTGTGCTCCACAACCTCCCTGGAGGTGTTCAGGACCAGGCTGGATGAGGCCTTGAGTGACCTGTACTAGTGGGAGGTGTCCCTGCCTATGGCAGGGGGTTGGAACTGGCTGAGCTTTGAGGTCCCTTCCAACCTTCCCATTCTATGGTTCTTGCCTTGGCTCTCTGGGTGATGCAAAAGGCAGAGATGTTTCTGACATTTAAAGTGTTTCTTTGGCTTTCAGTGACCCCTCCCCCCCCCATAAAAAAAAGTTTGTTTAGGGTTTTTGTGAGGAGTTCTCTTCTTGACTGTGAAGAGGAGCAGATTGGCAGTCCCTGCAGGATGGCCACAAGTTCACAAGCTGGAATGTTTTGGATCAGGAAAGCCTCCAAGCTGAGGATCTGTGCTGCTAAGGAAGCTTAGCTTGGCATGGAGGCAGCTCTGCCATTCTGCCTTGGCTCTGCAGCTGGCAGCTGGGACCAAGCAGTGCTGCAGCCCTGGAGGAGCTGTGGCTGGGAGTCAGAAGCAGCCATGGCCACCAGCACAGGGCAGCTGAGTGCTTTGGGCACCTCCTTTTGTGCTTTGTTTTGCCCAACCAGCATGTGGAGGGCACAGCTCTGTGGCTGCTGCTCTGCAGCACAGTTCTGGTGCCCAGCTTGGAGCTGCAGAGCTGACTGCAAGCTTCAAGAGGAGAAAATGGGAAGGATAATGGGAATTGATCAATGCCCTCTGTGTTTAGTGTGACCTTGAGGGCTGGTGGGATAAATGACCCTGATTGTCTCCCTGCTTTTCATCCCTGAAGTGCTCAAGGGTCTTGGGGAGGGGGTTGGGGGAGGGGGAGGGTGTCTGTGAACTGAGCCTTTGTAGGTGGGGTTGGGCTGTGGGGATGGAGCTGTGGGAAGCAGGGAGCTTTGGAGCCTGAGGCCAAGTGGCAAGAACACAGTTTGGTGTCTGCTGCCTTCTGTGCTGCACAAAGGCTCTTCAGGTCCAGCTGCTGGTGTGGATGGCAGCTGGATGGTTGATGTGCCAGCTGCTCTTGGTGAGGAGGCTTTGCCCTGGGAGTGCTGGCTGGGAGCTGAGTTTCACTGCCACTGTGCAGCTCAGTCATAGAATGAGTTGGGTTGGAAGGGACCTCAAAGCTCAGCCAGGTCCAATTCCCCTGCCATGGGCAGGGACATCTCCCACTAGCACAGGCTGCTCAAAGCCTCATCCAGCCTGGCCTTGAACACCTCCAAGGAGGGGACATCCCCAACCTCCCTGGGCAGCCTGTTGCAGTGTTCCAGCACCCTCATGGTGCAGAACTTGTTCCTCACATCTACACATCACAACCTCCCTGGGCAGCCTGTTGCAGTGTTCCAGCACCCTCATGGTGCAGAACTTGTTCCTCACATCCACACATCACAACCTCCCTGGGCAGCCTGTTGCAGTGTTCCAGCACCCTCATGGTGCAGAACTTCTTCTTCACATCCACACATCACAACCTCCCTGTGCAACCTGTGCCAGTGTCTCCACAGCTTCTTCCTCATTTCCAGCCTCTGCCAGCTCAAAGCCATTGTCTCTCATCCTGTCATTCCAAGCCTTTGTCCAAAGTCCCTTCTCAGCTCTCCTGGAGCCCCTTCAGTCATTGGCAGGCTGCTCTAAGGTCTCCCTGGAGCCTTCTCTTCAGCCCCAACTCTCCCAGCCTGTCCCCATAGAGGAGGTTCTGCAGCCCTCTGATCATCTTGGTGGCCTCTTCTGGACCCTCTCCAGCAGCTCCAGGTCCCTGGGGAGCCCAGAGCTGGAGGCAGTGCTGCAGGTGAGGGCTGAGCTGAGCAGAGCAGAGAGGCAGAATCCCCTCCCTGTGCTGCTGCTCTCCCTACTCTGCCTGCAGCCAGCACACAGCTGCCTCTGGGCTGCCAGAGACCACTGNGAGGTGGTGGAGCACAGAATCACCCAACGTGATCTTTGATCACGTTGGGTGATTCTGTGCTCCACCACCTCCCTGAAGGTCTTCTGTGCTCCACAACCTCCCTGGAGGTCTATGATTCTGTGATTCTATGATTCTATGGTTCATGCACAGACCCCTGCAGCCTTCCCAACCCTCCCCTCCCTGTAATGACTTTTCTGTCTGACCTGGCAGGTTGCTTCTACCACCTTGAGCCTCCTGCTCTGAGCTGTCAGGGTTGCTTTGGCAACAAAGGGAGGGAGAAGTGTGGGAAGGAAGGAGAAATTTGCCCAGGTTCAACCAATCTGTCCCTGCCCCAGCTGGTCCATCAAGCAGTGGGCTGCCAGCCATGGCTCCCCAGTTCAGGGAGGGGCTGCTGCTGAAGTGCATTTAAAAGAGTTAAGCTGCTCCTCAGAGGTCAGTGTGGCCTCCTCAGGAGGAGGATGGACTTTGCCAGGTGGAGGTGGCTCAGGGAACAGGCTGGCAAAGGCATCCAGCCCCTTGAGTCTGGAGGGCACCACTGGAGAGGGCAAAGCATCAACCCTTTCAGTGTACTTTGCAAATCACAGAGTGGCAGGGGTTGGAAGGGACCTTGAAAGATCATCCAGTTCAACCCCCCCACTGCCAGAGCAGCATCACAGGGCAGCAGCTGGACTGGATCTTAGAGGTCTTTTCCAACCAAACCAATTCCATGATCCCACCACTGCTGGCCTGGGAGCTTGCTGGGGAGGTACAGAGCCAGTTGTTGGCTGAGTAACCTTGGCCAGCAGCATCCATCCCTTCCCCTGCAGGAGTGTGATGAGCATGAATGGTGTCTGAGTGCCAGAGGTGAGGCTGAGAGAGGTTAGGACCTGTCCAGGGCAGGCAGCTGGACTCTGAAGGGCAGTGCTTGGGTTTCCATTCTGCCCTCCTTAAGAGCCTCCTTTGCCTTCCTGCTCCAGAAGGAACGATGAGGTGACACACATTAAGATCCAGAACACAGGGGACTACTATGACCTGTATGGAGGGGAGAAGTTTGCCACCCTGGCAGAGCTGGTGCAGTACTACACCGAGCAGCAGGGGTTGCTGAGGGAGAAGAACAGCAACGTCATCGAGCTCAAGTACCCTCTCAACTGCCAGGACCCCACCTCTGAGAGGTAAGCCAAGCTCCCCAGCAGCCCCTCCTGCAGCTGGGAAGGTGCTGCCTTCCTAGAGAGCTCAGAGTGGGCAGCTGCCACCTGCCCTGGGCTTGCCAAGGAGCCCCAAAGAGGGTGGGTTTGGCTGTGCTTTGGCTGGTGTGACCCCAAAGCTGCACACCTCTGGGATGTGGTTCCCTGAGTGCTCTGTCTGCAGGTGTTGGCAGGAGCTGGGCAGCCTTAGCAAGGCTCAGGGAGCTGATGGCTGCTCACAGAGTGTCAGGGGCTGGAAGGGACCTCCAAAGCTCAGCCAGTTCCAACCCCCTGCCACAGGCAGGGACATCTCCCACCAGCCCAGGCTGCTCAAACCCTCATCCAGCCTTGAACACCTCCAGGGAGGGAGCATCCACAGCCTCCCTGGGCAACCTGTGCCAGTGTCTCTCTGTCCTCACTGGAAAGAATTTCTTCCTCCAGCCACAATCTGTCCTCCTCAAGCTTCAATCCATTCCCTCTCATCCTGTCACTCCCAGCCCTTGTCCAAAGTCCCTCCCCAGCTCTCCTGTAGCCCCTTCAGGCACTGGCAGGCTGCTCTAAGGTCTCCCTGGAGCCTTCTCTTCTCCAGGCTGAGCAGCCTCAACTCTGTCCCAGCCTGGCCCCATAGGGGAGGTTCTGCAGCCCTCTGATCATCTTGGTGGCCTCCACTGGACCCTCACCAGCAGCTCCAGGTCCTTCTCATGGACGGGGATCATAGAATCAGTCAGGGTTGGAAGGGACCACAAGGACCCCCCTGCCATGGATAGGGGCACCCTACTTTAGACCAGGCTTGACCAAGCCCAAGCCCAACCTCTCAAACTGAGCCCAAGCCCAGGCTCTCAGACCAAACCTAGCCTTTTAGACCAAGCTCAGCCTCTCAGACCAAGCCCAACCACTCACTCAGCACTGCCAGGTCACCACCAAACCATGTTCCTCAGCACCCCTGTGCTGCCCACTCGGTTCCTGGTATTCCAGTTCCAACCCCCCTGCCATGGGCAGGGACACCTAACCCTAGATCAGGCTGGTTAGATCTCCAACTCCCTGCAAGAAGCACCTTGCCTTAGGCTACTTCAGCTCATCAGTGACCTTCTTTCCTTTCCCTTCATCCCTGACACTCTGGTGACCCTTTCTCCCCCCCCTCCCAGCCCCCCCTTTTCCTCCTCCTTCTGGCACTGTAGTGGGTTGGCAAGAGGCAGGCAGTGCCAGGCTGCTGGTGGCAGCCCAGCAGGTCCCTCCTCAGTCTAACTTTAGCAGCTGCAGCCCTGAGCTGCCTGGGTTCCTGAAATGGAGCTCAGACCCTCCCCTGCACCCTGCCAGGTCAGCTGCTGGGCCAGGCCCTGGGAAGTCCCCTGCAGCTCACATGCTGCCCTGGTTGCCAGGGAAGTTTCTTTGCTGCTTCCAGTTCAGGCTCTGCAGAGCAGCTGGGCAGCTGCTCAGGTTAGCAGAAGCTCTTGGCAAAGTGGAAAGCCCCTTTGAAGGGGTTCCCCTCCTCTTCTCCTACCAAGGGGAGTCTGGCTTGGCAAGAGAGCTCCAGAAAGGTTTCTCCTCCATGCCACACATCTGGTGTGGGAGGCAAAAATGGTCCAGGTCCTCTAAATAGGTGGAATGGTGGTGGCAGAGCAGGGTGGGGTGTATGGTGGTAGGAGTGTTTCAGGCAGCAGTGTTGTAAGCAGGCACCAAGGTTCTTCACCCCAGAGGTGGACATTCTCTGCCCTCTGCAGTGTGCTGCAGCCCAGGATCCTAATGCCTTGCCAAGCCTTCAGCCTGGAGTCCTGCTCCTTAGAGGTCTTCCCAGTCAGGCTTGCAATGGCTTCTTTTGTGTGCTGAGTTGGAGCTGGAAAGGTCCAGTGTGGAATTGTAGACCTGGGAGATCATCCAGGCCAACCTTCAACCCAGCACTGCCATTTTAACCCATCACTGAGCCATGGCCCTCAGCACCACAGCTCCATGGCTGTGAAACCCCTCCAGGGATGGAGACTCCACCACTGCCCTGGGCAGCCTGGGCCAGGCCTTGACAGCCCTTTCAGGGAAGAAATTGTTCCTCATGACCAACCTCAACCTCCCCTGTTGCAACCTGAGTCCTGTTGAGTGTTCCTAGGGAGAAGAGCCCAACCCCACCTGGCTCCAGCCTCCTCTCAGGGAGCTGCAGAGAGCAATGAGCTCTGCCCTCAGCCTCCTCTTCTCCAGGCAGCACACCCCCAGCTCCCTCAGCTGCTCCTCCCCAGCCCTCTTCTCCAGACCCTTCCCCAAGCTTCATCACCCATCTTTGGCCCCACTCCAGCCCCTCAATGTCCTTCTTGGAGGGAGGGAGGCAAAACTGAAGGCAGTACTCGAGGTGCTGGGCAGAGGGGGATGGATGCTCAGTGCCCTGGTGCTCACTGGCTGCTGCCCTATCAGCCCTGGGGCAGAGTGGCTGAGCCCTGACGTGATGCCATTGCATTGCCCCTGGAAGGTTATTTTGAGCCTCTCTGAATTCCTGGCAGCTTGCTCAGCAGGCCAGGAGCCAGTGCCTTCAAAGTGGCACCTGTGGCATCTGCCCAGAGCCACTGCTGAGCCTTGGTGGAGTGTGAGGCTCCAAGGCAAAAAGAAACTCTGCCTGTCTCCAAACCGGCCAAGAGGGCCAATGGGATCCTGGGGGGCATTAAGAGGAGTGTGGGCAGCAGTGGAGGGAGGGTCTCCTGCCCCTCTACTCTGCCCTGCTGAGACCTCACCTGCAATATTGGGTTCAGTTTTGGGCTCCCCAGTTCAGGAGGGGCAGGGATCTGCTGGAGAGAGTCCGAGGGAGGGGTATGAAGATGCTGAGCACTGCCCTGTGAGGAGAGGCTGAGGGACCTGGGGCTGCTTGGTCTGGGGAGGAGAAGACTGAGAGGGGATTTAATCAATGTTTATAAATATCTGAGGGCTGGGGGTCAGGAGGGGGGACAGGCTCTGCTCAGTTGTGCCCTGGGATAGGACAAGGAGCAATGGATGGACACTACAGCACAGGGAGCTCCACCTCAACAGGAGGAAGAATTTCTTGCCTGGAAGGGTCCCAGAGCCCTGCCACAGGCTGCCCAGAGAGGCTGTGGAGTCTCCTTCTCTGGAGCCTTTCCAGCCCTGCCTGGATGTGTTCCTGTGTGCCCTGAGCTAGATTCTATGGTGCTGCTCTGGCAGGGGGGTTGGACTGGATGATCTCTGGAGGTCCTTTCCAGCCCCTGCCATCCTGTGAGCCTGTGTTGGGTTTGTGTCTGTGGAAGGTTGAGATGAGCCTGGGCAGGTGAGCTGCAGAGCCAGAGCATGGAGCTAGCAAGGCAGAGCTGCTGTTTGAGGTCTCTGGGTGGTTGGTTGTGTGCTTGACCCCAAGATGTTGTGGCAAGGCTGCCACAGGCTGCTGCTGGAGCTGGTTCCAAGAGAGTTTTCCTTTCACTGGCACTGCACTGCCAGCAGAACAGGAGAAAGTGTTAGGTGGAGAAACAGGATGGACACAGATGGAGAGGTGGAGCAATTCCTGCCCACACAGTGAGGCTTGGGAAGAGCTGAGCACAAACCTCTCTGGGCCTGGGATGGGGCTGCAGGAAGGGCTGGAGTGGGGAGAAGCCTCCTGGGCACAGCAGGGAACCTGTTCTCTCCCTCAGCCAGACCTGAGCTGAGGTTAGTGAGCTGGGAAGGGAGCAGCAGGAACCACAGCTAGAAGGACCCTTCTGAAAATCCTTCCCAGGCTGTGCCAGAGCATCTGCAACTCCTGGATCTTAAAGGTCTTTTCCAGCATCTGTCTTGTTCTTGGTTGCCCACAGTGGTGCCTGACTACAGCCTGCTGAGCTCTTCCACGTTTAAAACCAGAATTCCAGACTCATAGAACCACAGAATGGTCTGGGTTGGAGGGGAAGCAGAGCCACCTGCAAGTGAGACCTGCCAGAATCATGCTGCTTCGAGCTGCAGCAGAGCCCTGGGTGACAGTGCTTGTCCTACCTCACATGGCAGTGGGAGACACTGATGCCATTTCACATTTAGCTGGAGGACTGAGCTAAGCCCTGACACTTCCAGCCTCAGGCAAAGGTATTGGGATGACATTGCAGACGTGTTGGAGGAGAGTCACTGGGGACTGTGCCCAAAATAGCTCCAGCTGGTGTCGTGCCAAGGGGTTCAGCAGTTGGCTTGGGAGCCTAGAAGTGGGTTTTCCATGAACAGCAGCCCCAGCAGTGAATGTAGCTCTTTGCCTGGAGGTCTGCTCTGCCCTAGTGAGGTCTCGTCTGGAGTAATTGGCTCCAGGTCTGGGCTTCCCAGCTTGAGAGGCAGGGGAGAGTCCAGCAAGAGGCTATGAGGATGATGAAGGGAACAGAACATCTCTGTGAGGAGGAAAGGCTGAGAGCCCTGAGGCTGTTGAGCCTGGAGAGGAGCAGCCTGAGAGAGGATCTGATCAATGTCTGCAGATACCTCAAGGGTGTGTGTCAAGAAGAAGGGCCCAGTGCCTTCTCATGGGTGCCCAGTGACAGGATGAGGGGCAGTGGGCACCAACTGGGACCCACAAGTTCCACCTCAGCAGGAAAAACTTCTTTACTGTGAGGGTGGCAGAGCCCTGGAGCAGGCTGCCCAGAGAGGTTGTGGAGTCTCCTTCTCTGGAGCCTTTCCAAGCCCACCTGGATGCCATCCTTTGCAGCCTGCCCTAGGTTTGGCAGGAGGTTTGGACTCGATGCCCTCCAGAGGTCCCCTCCAACCACCACCTGCAGCACTGCGCTGGCTGCGCTGACCTCGCTCTCCCTTGCTCCTCCCGCAGGTGGTACCATGGGCACCTCTCTGGCAGGGAGGCAGAGAAGCTTCTGACAGAGAAGGGCAAGCCAGGCAGCTTTCTGGTGCGGGAGAGCCAGAGCAAGCCAGGAGACTTCGTGCTGTCAGTGCTGACCAACGAGGAGAAGCTGGAGACTGGGGACCGCAAGCCGCACGTCACCCACGTCATGATCCACTACCAGGTGGCAGAGGGCATAGGACCATAGAACCAGTCTGGGTGGGAAGGGACCACAAGGTCAGCTCCAACCCCCCTGCCATGCCCAGGGACACCTCACACTAGCTCAGGCTGGCCACAGCCTCAGCCAGCCTGGCCTTAAACACCGCCAGGGATGAGGCTTCCACCACCTCCCTGGGCAACCCCTGCCAGGCTCTCACCACCCTCATGCTCAACAACTTCTTCCTAACCTCCAGGCTGACTCTCCCCATTTCCAGCTCTGTTCCATTCCCCCCAGTCCTATCCCGACCTGACAGCCTAAAAAGTCCCTCCCCAGCTTTCTTGTAGCCCCCTTCAGATCCTGCAAGGCCACTCCAAGGTCTCCTGGAAGCCTTCTCCTCTCCAGGCTGCAGAGCCCCAACTCTCTCAGCCTGTCCTCACAGCAGAGCTGCTGCCGCCCTCTCAGCATCTTGGTGGCCTCCTCTGCACTGGCTCCAACCCTTCCATGTCCTTCCTGTGCTGGGGGCTCCAGAACTGCACACAGTCCTGCTGCCCCTGCCCACCTTGTGGCAGGTGGGTGACCCAGTTGGCAGCTCTCTGTGCCCAAATCTCACCTGTGGCTTTGTCACCCTCCCCTTGCAGCCAGATGGGAAGTACGACGTGGGGGGAGGAGAGAGGTTCGACACCCTGACAGACCTGGTGGAGCACTACAAGAAGAACCCCATGGTGGAGAAATCTGGAGCTGTGGTTCACCTGAAGCAGGTAATGGCTGCTCTGGCACATATTTTGGTGCTGTTCTGGGCATGCCCAGGGACAAGAGCTGTGCCTGCTCTTTGGGAACTCCCTCCCCTTAGAGCATCCTGCTGGTTGCTTATTGTGTTTGTCTGGGCTCACGCTTGCCAGGCAGGTCCATGGCCTCAGGAATGGCCTCAGCTCCTGCTACTGCTCCCCTCCACCCAGGGATTCAGGAGCTGTTCACTGGGGGAGGAAAATGAGCTGGTTTGCTGTCACTGATGGTAGATTTCTGTCTCCACCTGCTTCCAGCCCTTCAACGCCACCCGCATCAACGCAGCCAACATTGAGAACAGGGTGAAGGAGCTGAACAAGATGGCAGATCACAGTGAGAAGGCCAAGCAAGGCTTCTGGGAAGAGTTTGAGGTATGGGGATGCTCCTGTGCTCCCTCCCTCTTGAGCCCATGGGTGAAGTCTGTGTGGGCCTGTCTTGGTTCCCAGCACTGAGGACTTCTCACTGCTCTTTCTCCTTTCCCTGTTTTCTGTGCTCAGCTGAGTTTCTTCTTGGTCTTTTTTTCCCCTTTGTCATTGCTTTTTCCTCCTGTCCAAGGCTGTTTCTTTTTTGCTCAGCCTAGAGCTGGATGCCTTTTGTTCCCCTGCAGGGATTTGTGCCTTTTCCCCTCCATTAGCTCTCTTCCCAAGCTGCTTCTTGGCTCCCTTTCCCTTCCTGCCAGCACTCCCTCTGCTCGTCTCAGCGTTGGGAAGCCAAGAGGCTAAGTGGCCAGAGAGCCCTTCCTTTGCTTCTGACTCTCCTTTGTGCTTTCTCTCTCTGCTCCCCAGATGCTGCAGCAGCAAGAGTGCAAGCTGCTCTACCCCAGGAAGGAGGGACAGAGACCAGAGAACAAGGCTAAGAACCGCTACAAGAACATCCTTCCCTGTAAGGGGAGGCTTGAAGCCTGGGCTGGGGTTTCCATCGCTCTTCTGCAGCCTTCTCTGGGGCCAGCTCACCTGGCAGAGCTTTCAGATCCTAGCACAGCCTCCTGGCCAGTGCTCATGGAATCAGTTTTTGGTTGGAAGAGGCCTCTCAGAGACCAAGCCCAGGCTCTCAGATCAAACCCAGCCTTTAAGACCAAGCCCAGGCTCTCAGACCAAGCCCAGCCTTTTAGACCTAGCCCAAGCCCAGCCTCTCAGACCAAGCTCAGCCTCTCAGACCAAGCCCAACCACTCACTCAGCACTGCCAGGTCACCACCAAACCATGTTCCTCAGCACCCCTGTGCTGCCCACTTGGTTCCTGGTGTCCTCCATCCCCTTTCTGCTCTTTCCCTCTCGCATGGGCAATTGCTGAAGTGCTCTTCCCTCTTTGTCCTGCAAGTCCAAATGTGCCTCAGAGCTCAAGAGCAGTTTGGGACTCATGGCCCCCAAAAGGAAGAGTGAGGAGGTTGAGCTCAGGTCTCTCTGTGTGCCACTGATGTCCACTCAGGCAGCCAGGCTGGCACCGCAGCAGTGAGCCAGGCAGCTGTGGAGTCCTGCCAAGTGCCATCAGGAGAGCGTTTTACACCCTCTGGGCATGCACTTCAGAGCTGGAGCCTTGTGGCTTGCCCTGTGCCAGCCCCTCCATGCCCCCCCAGGGGTGCTGATGCTGGATTTTCCTCTCCTGCAGTCGACACCACACGAGTGGCACTCCGAGACGTGGATGAGAGTGTGCCTGGGTCAGACTACATCAATGCCAACTACATCAAGGTATTGGGCAAGGGGAGGCACCATGCTGGGGGGAGGGTGTCCTCAGCCCACTGGGCAAGTGCAGTGATGGTGCAAGTGTTGAGGGGATGGCTTTTCAGGGCCAGCATCTTTCACAAATCCAGGCCAACCCCCTGGATGTTTCTACTGTATCCCAAAGGATCTCATCCTCCATGCCCTGTTTGCCTCTAGCTAAGAGTAGCTCAATCCCTTCCCTTTCCATTGCTGTTCAGGAGGTCCCTGAGGACTCTGTCATTGAACATTGTCTCCAAAGTCAAAGCCTAATTGTCCTCTGTGAGCTAGGAGCTGCTCCAAGCTGTATTTCCAGCACTTATGCCACCAGCCTTTGGGAAGCCTTCAAGGTGGCTTCATTCCAGCCACATCCACCTGCAACTTCTGCAGCTGCCTGCTGGCAAGAGCCTGTGGCACAGCAATGTGGGCTCCAGGAAGGTCCCTGGGGGCAAGCAGAATATTTGGCTGTAGAAGTTGAGAGGTCTGATGAAGAGAGGAGAATCAGCTAGCTCAGAAAGCAGGAGAATCACAGGGTGAGAGGGCTTGGAAGCCTCTGGAGATCATAGAAGGAATTGGAAGGGACCTCCAAACCTCCCTTCTCCTCCCTTCTCCTCCCTTCTCCTCCCTTCTCCTCCCTTCTCCTCCCTTCTCCTCCCTTCTCCTCCCTTCTCCTCCCTCTCCCTCTCTTCCCCAGAGCATCCCTGAAGATGGAAGGAACTCAGAGGACTGCAAGATCTACATAGCCACCCAGGGCTGCCTGCAGACCACAGTGAATGACTTCTGGGCCATGGTGTACCAAGAGAACAGCCATGTCATTGTCATGACAACCAAGGAGGTGGAGCGGGGCAGGGTGAGACCTTGTAGGCTGCTTGAGAAGGGGTAGGCTGAGACTGGAGATGAGCAAAAGACTCTTTCCAGTGAGGGTGAGGAGGCACTAGCACAGGCTGCCCAGGAGAGGTTGTGGATGCCCTCGCCATGGCCAGCTTGGATGAGGCCTTGGGCAACCTGCACTGGTGGGAGGTGTCCCTGCCCATGGCAGTGGGGGTGGAAATGAATGATCTTCAAGATCCCTTCCAAACCAAGGCACTGGATGAGTGTGTGAGGTGCTGAGCTGCTGTCAGCAACCCCAAGCAATGCTACA